>JAWQFJ010022603.1:0-12048 GCA_034096865.1 Theodoxus fluviatilis | reverse complement strand
GGACTGCAGGCACAGAAATGGACAGCATACATTGGACTGCAGGCACAGAAAATGGACAGCATACATTGGACTGCAGGCACAGAAATGGACAGCATACATTGGACTGCAGGCACAGAAATGGACAGCCAGTGTCAAAATAGATTTTTCAATCCAAATTCTTTAATGGGACTGACACAATAGGACATCATCATCCCTCCAATGTCTCACAGCATGCACAAATCTTAGCCAGTGATCTTTATGAACCTTTGCATTCCTGCAGTGTCCATAGAAACTCTCTCTCTCTGCTACTCTCTCTCTCTGATCATCTCACTCTCTCTCACTCTCTCTCTCTCTCTCTCTCTCTCTTCCTCATCTCTCTCCTCTCTCTTCTCTCTGATGCGATATTAACATTGGGGAAAATGCAATGCAATAAGCATCATATATAAAATAATACTAGACTCCTATCTGACTTATAATAAATATAACCTATAAATATGACAGTAAATTATACCATGGTAAAGATAACATCCAAAACTGTAGAAGAATTTGCTATGTACTTTTCATGGTATAGTTGTACACCCAAAACATATGGGAAAGTAGATATGACAATGTCAGAACATATTACACATCATAAACAAAAGCCTTGTTTTTTGCTTTACCACTGGACCAGTAGGGGAATCAAATTTCTGTAACTCCGAAAGTGAGTGTTAAATTTATTACTGCGATTGATTTACAGGTTCACTGTAGTCGGCACTTACCATCACACCGGCTTTGGCTCAAGCTAGTGATGGGTAGAAAAGCATTAGCTAGGGACGGTCGCCCCGCCGGAAAAACTGCCAAACAATGATCGGGTATGGAAACTTAGGGCAACACCTCCTGTGTGAACGTCCGTCGAGCCGGTAGGCGAAGTCTCTAGTTTAAGCTAAACTTAAAAGACTTCTTCATGTTCTTTAGAGTGCGAGAGCATGAAACACGCACCGCCACACTGACACATGACCCTCGCTAATTTGTCTGAGAAGGGCAATGGCAGCATCAAAACTGTGAGAATTTGCCTAATTTGGAGGGGAACCAGTGTTCATAATTTGCATGCATTAATGGTTTCGAGTTTTTCCGATAGAACTCACAACAACCCTTCGTTTTGGCTCCTGTTTTCTTTTTTTTTCCCCCTTTTTTTTTTTTTTTTTTTTTTTTTTTGTTTCCCTTTTCTGGTGTTTTTTTTGAAACCACACCTTTTTTTGTTTTATTTTTTTTTTTTTTTTCTTTTTCTTTTTTTTTTTTTGTGTGTTGTCTTTATAATTTTTTTTTTTGTTTTTTTTTTTTTTTATTGCCATAAAATGCCTCATTACCTAATCCCGTTTCCCCTCTCTTTACGTTCTGCCTTCGTCCAAAGATTAACAATCTGCTTGAGTTCGGACTAAATCACGTTGCGTGGCTTAATTTTTACTTTTTGCATCCGCCCATGGTCGGAAAAGAAAGAACGAAAAGATGGAGGAAAAAACATTTATACGGAAAAGCAATCTTGAGTCGCAAAAAACACAGGCTTTCGTCCTGAAGGAGGAATTCCCGCTCCTCGTGTTCCTTAGGCTCGCTCCACCGTTCTCTTATTTGCACGTTTTGTTGGTTTGGATTTGAGAAGGCCTGGATGGGGAGAGGATGAGGATGGCGAATAATCTACCACTACAGGAGACTGTGGGAGCAATGGAGCAGGAATCCCAGCCTCCCTTCAGGCACGGGTAAAGAATTCCCTGTGCGTTAGTAAGTGTCGGTCGGTTGGGAGGAGGGGATTGGAAACGGGAAATCTGGAGGAGAGAGCCAATGTAAGTATGTGTCTCCCGAGATATACACAAAAATTGTTTGTTTTGTTCTTTCATGCGTTTCGATTGCTCCACCCCCCCACTTAACCAATATTAGCATTATTATTATTTGTCGATTAAGGAGAAAAGAAAAAAAGAAAAAAAAAAGACAGTTTTATCTCACCAGTATGCATGCATTATGAACACTGTCAATTAGGCAATACTAACAGTTGATCTGCACCTTCTCAGAAATTAGCGAGATGTGTCAGTGTGCGGGCGTGTTTCTTCTCTGCACTCTAAAAATGAAGAGTTTAGTTGCTAAACTAGAGACTTCGCCTACCGGCTCGGGTTCACAGAAGGTGTTGCTAGTTTCCATACCATATTGTTGCAGTTTTCCGCAGACGTCCTACTAATGCTTCTACCCATCTAGCTTGAGCAAAGCGGTGTGATGGTAGGCCAACTACAGTGACTGAAATCAATCCAGTAATAATTACACTACTTTCAGTAACAGAATTTTCCCGTACTGGTCAGGGTAAACAAAAACAGGCTTTGTTATGATTGTAATAATGACATTGTCATATCTAATTCACATATGTTTGAATTACAAGAAAATACATAGCAAATTAAGTTTTGGATGTTATATTTACCATGTATATATATATATATGTTTATGCATTGCATTTTCCCAATGTTAATATCGCATCAGAGAGAGAGAGAGAGAGAGAGAGAGAGAGAGAGAGAGAGAGAGAGAGAGAGAGAGAGAGAGAGAGAGAGAGAGAGAGAGAGAGAGAGAGTTCTATGACACTGCAGGAATGCAAGGTTCATAAAGATCACTGGCTAAGATTTTGCATGCTGTGAGACATTGGAGGGATGATGATGTCTATTGTGTCAGTCCCATTAAAGAATTTGGATTGAAAAATCTATTTTGACACTGGCTGGTTGCCTGCTCAGTCCAATGTATGCTGTCCATTTCTGTGCCTGCAGTCCAATGTATGCTGTCCATTTCTGTGCCTGCAGTCCAATGTATGCTGTCCATTTCTGTGCCTGCAGTCCAATGTATGCTGTCCATTTCTGTGCCTGCAGTCCAATGTATGCTGTCCATTTCTGTGCCTGCAGTCCAATGTATGCTGTCCATTTCTGTGCCTGCTCAGTCCAATGTATGCTGTCCATTTCTGTGCCTGCAGTCCAATGTATGCTGTCCATTTCTGTGCCTGCAGTCCAATGTATGCTGTCCATTTCTGTGCCTGCTCAGTCCAATGTATGCTGTCCATTTCTGTGCCTGCAGTCCAATGTATGCTGTCCATTTCTGTGCCTGCAGTCCAATGTATGCTGTCCATTTCTGTGCCTGCAGGGGAAGCCATGGCACCCCTGGAGCGCCAGCATCACACTCTCCTGCAGGGGCTGCAGGCCGTCATGGGGGACGCCAACTTCACTGACACCCAGGTCTCCCTGGTGGATGGCCAAGTTTCCACTGTGCGGTCACTTCTGGCAGCCATCTCGCCCGTTTTCCACGCCATGCTGTCCACCGACATGGTGGAAGGCAACAGTCACCACGTGCGGCTGCCCACTGTCTCCCTGGAAGCCTGGGAGTGCATCACCTCCTTCTACTTCAGCACCAGGAAGCACATCTCCCTGGAACTGCTGGGAGACCTGGTGGAGATCTCAGAGATGTACCAGCTGCTGGATCTGAAGAACCACTGCGAGAAGGTCCTCCCCTCCTTTGTCACCGTGGACAACTGCCTCTTCCTCAACAGGGTGGCTGGGAAGTTCATGATGCCAAGAGCGCTACGCAGGCTCAAGCACTTCCTTGCTGAGAACTTCATGGCAGTTGCAGAACAGGAGGAGATTCTAGCTTTGAGTGAGGATGAACTGCTGGAGCTGCTGACAAACCCCAGCCTGGTAGCCACAGAGGATGTGGTCTGTCGCACAGTGCTGTCCTGGGTAGCTAGCAACACCCCTGTCCCTGACACACTCCACCGTCTGTTGGGTGAAGTCCGTGTTGAGCAGCTCTCCCATGACTACACTGTCAACTGCCTCCCCTCTGAAATCTCCTCTTGTTCAGACTACTGCTCAGCACTCATGGACTTCTTTGGGAGGGAATTCTTCCAGAAGAAGCGTGTCTTGCCCAGCCAGCTCAAGTCCACTCCCATTCCAAGCAGACGTGGTCTCACTGGATTCTTCGAGTCATTGGTCATTCTGGGTCATGATGAGAGCAACGCGTTTGTCCATGCCTACTCGAGGGATGCCAATGCTTGGAAGGTACTCACCTCACCAGGAGCTCAGGTGCATGATGGCTTTGCCTCAGTGCAGGTACACGATGCCTTGGTGGTGACAGGGGGAGAGACCCGCTCCCGGACTACTTTCCTCTTTGAAATCAAGTCCCATGTGTGGTCTCAGGGCCCGGACCTGGCGAGTGGGAGGCAGGACCATGGTATGACTGCAATCGGGGATGTGGCCTACGTTGTTGGGGGATTCACTGTGGAGGCCCTGGCTTCTATTGAACAGTTTGACCTCAACAAACGGGACAGCTGGCAATCTACCGGCAGCCTCTTGGTGGCCACTGACGAGTGTGGGGTGGGGGCAGTGGGGGAAAAGATTGTGGTGGTGGGGGGAAGGGATGCCACCTGCAAGGACCTCATCCAGACCTTCAACGTGGAGACGAACACGGCGTGCATCATGAAGCAGCATCTGCTGGCATCCATGCTGCACGTGCGCGCCGCAAGTCTTGGTGATATGGCCTGCTTCCTCAGCTCCTTCGGTGACCTGATAGTGGTGCAGGACAGCGAGGATGACAGCGATGATGTGCAGGTGGTCAAGCAGGTTCAGATGCACATCTTCGGTGAGCGTCGCCGCTTTGGTCTCTCCTTTGATGGCTACAGTGTGGGCGTCTTTGGAGGGCTGCTGGATGCGGTGTCCACACCCTCGGTGGAGGTCTTTGGTCTAGATGGACAGAGACATCCCATCCCCGGCTTGATGCGATTGCCGTTAGAGCTACATGTGTATGGCGTCTTCACAATTCCCCTCACCCTAGAACAGCTCAACATGCCTGTGAGGTCCCATGATCAGGACTGAGGTCATCGATGACTCTTTCCAAAGAGATGAGATTAAATTCTTTCCTTGCCACTGTTGAAAATCTCCAGTTATTCTCAGCATGAAACATTTCTTACCAAAGAGAGATGTTAATGAAAGATTTTACTCTGAGCTGGTGATGTGACAGTGTAAGTGATGCTTGAGATGTTCAGTTGAAAAATTGAGTGAATTCAGAGGGATTAATTGTTTGACAGAGTTTTCATATACACTTTTATGAAAGAATTTATATGACTTCTTGAAGTTGTTTATTACTAGGAAAAAGCTCGTTTCAAAAAAGGTTTCTTACAAAACAGTTTTATCTATATCAGTGAATTGCCAAAACTCAAGAAACTTTTCTGATAGTTTTGATACATTTTGTGTGTTTTTTTTTCTTTGAAGGCATTTACAGCTAACTTGTGTTCTCCTGTCAGATTTTACTTGAAAATTAATGACTTGTACATCTTTTTTTATCCTAATAAACAAAGAGAAATAATAGGATTTGTTGTCAATGTTTGCAGTGCAAACATCACTTTCAGAAGTCTGATAAGCCATCTTGTGTTAGTTTTCATCACATGTGTATGTACGTCTGTCAAGATTTAAATAATTTACCACTATGTAACAACATGTTTTGTGTCCAGTGGCTAGTTATTAATTTATATCTATTTATGAGAATGTCATGCAAATGTCAACTACGAATTAATAAATCAAACAACAACAACAAAAGTTTATTTGATTTTCTTTCTTCTCCATCATCATAATCTGTAGAAGACCTTAGAAATGTTCCTAGCCTGAAATTTCAGCTGAATTTCCCATTTACTGGTTGTTGAATCCCCAAAATACACCTTCTGAAGGGCCCTGTGGCAAAGTGGTTAGCACTCTTAACCTGCAGTTGCTTGCAGCTAGTGGGTGCGTTGTTCAAAGCTGCATGGTTTCCGGAGTTGTCCTTGAGCACGATGCTCAATTCTCATTGCTTCTCCCCACCCAGGAGTAAAACTTGAGCACGATGCTCAATTCTCATTGCTTCTCCCCACCCAGGAGTAAAACTTGAGCACGATGCTCAATTCTCATTGCTTCTCCCCACCCAGGAGTAGTCCTTGAGCACGATGCTCAATTCTCATTGCTTCTCCCCACCCAGGAGTTGTCCTTGAGCACGATGCTCAATTCTCATTGCTTCTCCCCACCCAGGAGTAGTCCTTGAGCACGATGCTCAATTCTCATTGCTTCTCCCCACCCAGGAGTTGTCCTTGAGCACGATGCTCAATTCTCATTGCTTCTCCCCACCCAGGAGTTGTCCTTGAGCACGATGCTCAATTCTCATTGCTTCTCCCCACCCAGGAGTTGTCCTTGAGCACGATGCTCAATTCTCATTGCTTCTCCCCACCCAGGAGTAGTCCTTGAGCACGATGCTCAATTCTCATTGCTTCTCCCCACCCAGGAGTAAAACCCAGTACCTGTGAAGGCAGTGATGGCACCATGTAGTGTGATTAACCCTTGTATGCAGCCATGGGCCAGCATCGGGTTGGAACCCTCCCCAGGGAGTGGAGATGGTGCTGGTACCTGATTGTGTGTGTCTCATCTGTCTGTCACTGTGCTTGTCTCATCTGTCTGTCTGTCACTGTGCTTGTCTCATCTGTCTGTCACTGTGCTTGTCTCATCTGTCTGTCACTGTGCTTGTCTCATCTGTCTGTCACTGTGCTTGTCTCATCTGTCTGTCACTGTGCTTGTCTCATCTGTCTGTCACTGTGCTTGTCTCATCTGTCTGTCACTGTGCTTGTCTCATCTGTCTGTCTGTCACTGTGCTTGTCTCATCTGTCTGTCTGTCACTGTGCTTGTCTCATCTGTCTGTCACTGTGCTCGTCTCATCTGTCTGTCACTGTGCTTGTCTCATCTGTCTGTCACTGTGCTTGTCTCATCTGTCTGTCACTGTGCTTGTCTCATCTGTCCGTCACTGTGCTTGTCTCATCTGTCTGTCACTGTGCTTGTCTCATCTGTCTGTCACTGTGCTTGTCTCATCTGATCTGTCTGTCACTGTGCTTGTCTCATCTGATCTGTCTGTCACTGTGCTTGTCTCATCTGTCTGTCACTGTGCTTGTCTCATCTGTCTGTCACTGTGCTTGTCTCATCTGTCTGTCACTGTGCTTGTCTCATCTGTCTGTCACTGTGCTTGTCTCATCTGTCTGTCACTGTGCTTGTCTCATCTGTCCGTCACTGTGCTTGTCTCATCTGTCTGTCACTGTGCTTGTCTCATCTGTCTGTCACTGTGCTTGTCTCATCTGATCTGTCTGTCACTGTGCTTGTCTCATCTGATCTGTCTGTCACTGTGCTTGTCTCATCTGTCTGTCACTGTGCTTGTCTCATCTGTCTGTCACTGTGCTTGTCTCATCTGTCTGTCACTGTGCTTGTCTCATCTGATCTGTCTGTCACTGTGCTTGTCTCATCTGTCTGTCACTGTGCTTGTCTCATCTGTCTGTCACTGTGCTTGTCTCATCTGTCTGTCACTGTGCTTGTCTCATCTGTCTGTCACTGTGCTTGTCTCATCTGATCTGTCTGTCAGTGTGCTTGTCTCATCTGTCTGTCTGTCACTGTGCTTGTCTCATCTGATCTGTCTGTCACTGTGCTTGTCTCATCTGTCTGTCACTGTGCTTGTCTCATCTGTCTGTCTGTCACTGTGCTTGTCTCATCTGTCTGTCACTGTGCTTGTCTCATCTGTCTGTCACTGTGCTTGTCTCATCTGTCTGTCACTGTGCTTGTCTCATCTGTCTGTCACTGTGCTTGTCTCATCTGTCTGTCTGTCACTGTGCTTGTCTCATCTGTCTGTCACTGTGCTTGTCTCATCTGTCTGTCACTGTGCTTGTCTCATCTGTCTGTCACTGTGCTTGTCTCATCTGTCTGTCACTGTGCTTGTCTCATCTGTCTGTCTGTCACTGTGCTTGTCTCATCTGTCTGTCTGTCACTGTGCTTGTCTCATCTGTCTGTCACTGTGCTTGTCTCATCTGTCTGTCACTGTGCTTGTCTCATCTGTCTGTCACTGTGCTTGTCTCATCTGTCTGTCACTGTGCTTGTTGTCAGTTTCCAGATCAAGCGGCCCAATGACCAGGGTGTAAAATGGAGTGAGTCCCAGACACAGGTGGTAAGTCGCTTAAAAAGAACATACCTTTACAGTCTATCAAGCAACACTCCAACTGGAAACATCGAGAGCAGTTCAGAACAGCTTGGCCTGAGCAACTGCTGAACAGAAAATTCTGCCAAAACTTTGACCCTGTAACCTTTTTAGGGTCAAGCTTCACCTCTCATGACATGACTGGTGATGAGGTGTAGTTACACGGCTATGAAGAGAGAGCGATGTAGTCAGACACTCGGACAGTACTGTGGCAAGACTTGCAGTGATGTAGTCAGACACTCGGACAGTACTGTGGCAAGACTCGCAGTGATGTAGTCAGACACTCGGACAGTACTGTGGCAAGACTTGCAGTGATGTAGTCAGACACTCGGACAGTACTGTGGCAAGACTCGCAGTGATGTAGTCAGACACTCGGACAGTACTGTGGCAAGACTTGCAGTGATGTAGTCAGACACTCGGACAGTACTGTGGCAAGACTTGCAGTGATGTAGTCAGACACTCGGACAGTACTGTGGCAAGACTCGCAGTGATGTAGTCAGACACTCGGACAGTACTGTGGCAAGACTCTCAGTGATGTAGTAAGACTCTCAGTGATGTAGTCAGACACTCGGACAGTACTGTGGCAAGACTCGCAGTGATGTAGTCAGACACTCGGACAGTACTGTGGCAAGACTCTCAGTGATGTAGTCAGACACTCGGACAGTACTGTGGCAAGACTCGCAGTGATGTAGTCAGACACTCGGACAGTACTGTGGCAAGACTCGCAGTGATGTAGCCAGACACTCGGACAGTACTGTGGCAAGACTTGCAGTGATGTAGTCAGACACTCAAAAAGTACTGTGGCAAGACTCGCAGTGATGTAGTCAGACACTCGGACAGTACTGTGGCAAGACTTGCAGTGATGTAGTCAGACACTCAAAAAGTACTGTGGCAAGACTCGCAGTGATGTAGTCAGACACTCGGACAGTACTGTGGCAAGACTCGCAGTGATGTAGTCAGACACTCGGACAGTACTGTGGCAAGACTTGCAGTGATGTAGTCAGACACTCGGACAGTACTGTGGCAAGACTCGCAGTGATGTAGCCAGACACTCGGACAGTACTGTGGCAAGACTCGCAGTGATGTAGTCAGACACTCGGACAGTACTGTGGCAAGACTCGCAGTGATGTAGTCAGACACTCAAAAAGTACTGTGGCAAGACTCGCAGTGATGTAGTCAGACACTCAAAAAGTACTGTGGCAAGACTTGCAGTGATGTAGTCAGACACTCGGACAGTACTGTGGCAAGACTCGCAGTGATGTAGTCAGACACTCGGACAGTACTGTGGCAAGACTCGCAGTGATGTAGTCAGACACTCAAAAAGTACTGTGGCAAGACTTGCAGTGATGTAGTCAGACACTCGGACAGTACTGTGGCAAGACTCGCAGTGATGTAGTCAGACACTCGGACAGTACTGTGGCAAGACTTGCAGTGATGTAGTCAGACACTCGGACAGTACTGTGGCAAGACTCGCAGTGATGTAGTCAGACACTCGGACAGTACTGTGGCAAGACTCGCAGTGATGTAGTCAGACACTCGGACAGTACTGTGGCAAGACTCTCAGTGATGTAGCCAGACACTCGGACAGTACTGTGGCAAGACTCTCAGTGATGTAGTAAGACTCTCAGTGATGTAGTCAGACACTCGGACAGTACTGTGGCAAGACTCGCAGTGATGTAGTCAGACACTCGGACAGTACTGTGGCAAGACTTGCAGTGATGTAGTCAGACACTCAAAAAGTACTGTGGCAAGACTCGCAGTGATGTAGTCAGACACTCAAAAAGTACTGTGGCAAGACTTGCAGTGATGTAGTCAGACACTCGGACAGTACTGTGGCAAGACTCGCAGTGATGTAGTCAGACACTCAAAAAGTACTGTGGCAAGACTTGCAGTGATGTAGTCAGACACTCAAAAAGTACTGTGGCAAGACTTGCAGTGATGTAGTCAGACACTCGGACAGTACTGTGGCAAGACTCGCAGTGATGTAGTCAGACACTCGGACAGTACTGTGGCAAGACTTGCAGTGATGTAGTCAGACACTCGGACAGTACTGTGGCAAGACTCGCAGTGATGTAGTCAGAC
Source organism: Theodoxus fluviatilis (assembly GCA_034096865.1). Taxonomy (NCBI): domain Eukaryota; kingdom Metazoa; phylum Mollusca; class Gastropoda; order Cycloneritida; family Neritidae; genus Theodoxus; species Theodoxus fluviatilis. The sequence continues at coordinate 1,965 of JAWQFJ010022603.1, read as the reverse complement.
ACTCGGACAGTACTGTGGCAAGACTCGCAGTGATGTAGTCAGACACTCGGACAGTACTGTGGCAAGACTCTCAGTGATGTAGCCAGACACTCGGACAGTACTGTGGCAAGACTCGCAGTGATGTAGCCAGACTTCCATACAGGAATTCTGAGAGACACAGCTGATGCTAGACTCAAAGTAGTGCAGCACATGACGAGGGTATACATTACAGCAATGCAAAAAGACAATAATAAATTATGTACAGACATAAGGCCAAAAGTAAAATAAAAGTTGTGGTTACTGTAACATGGACAAAAACAAACAAAAAAGTAAGGTCAGGTGGTTGGCCTGAACTTTTATAAAATAATTTTCTTTTTACTTGAAGAGGTCAGACTGAAACAGCGAAAGCAAATTACAATTTCTCTTTCACTGAAAAAACTGATTTTTTGCTTACATGGTGGACTCCCCAAGTACTCACAAGGCAGGAAAGATGAGAGAGAACACAATTTCTTGATTGCTGTCAATTAATTATCATTATTACATGTAGTAGTAGTAGTAGTAGTAGTAGTAGTAGTAGTAGTAGTAGTAGTAGTAGTAGTAGTAGTAGTTTCTTTTTAAAAGATTTTCTTTTGTGTCCTAAGCATTGCCAGACTAAAAGTCATGAGTAAGATATGAGAATACAGAGTACAGTATTGATGAGACAGACATCAATGTTGATGTTGCCAGACTTACATTCAGTAGTGCAGCATGACAAGAACACACAGGACAGCAAGCAATAAAGAGACATACATTCATAAACACAGCCAGACTTACACACAGTAGGGCAGTAAGACACAAGAACACACAGTACAGCAACGTAGAGACACATTTATCAACACAGCCAGACTTACACACAGTAGGGCAGTAAGACACAAGAACACACAGTACAGCAACGTTTTTTTTGTTGGCATCCGTCATTCTCATGAGACTATGGAGTGTGCGCCAGGTTTGGTCAGTCCGGGGTTGAGCGGCAGCGCACTCTGTGGCTGTAGAGCCCGATCCTTGAGCCGCATGCTCTGTTGCACTTGTCGCAAGTGAAGTCTTGGCGTGGCTCTGTTGATGCCGACGCTATCCTCTGTCATCTGCGTTCTCTCCTCTCCTCCCACTGCTCCCGTCTCCTCCTCTCGCTGGCCTGGATGCCAGTCTTGACGGCGTGTCTCCAGCTGTTGCGGTCAGCGGCCACCGTTTCCCAGTCTGCTGGGTTGATGCCTCCCGCCGTCATGTCACGTTTACAAACGTCCTTGTAGCGGAGGAGAGGTCTTCCTGCAGGTCTGGATCCCGTGGCGAGCTCGCAGTACAGCACATCTTTGGGTATTCGGCCGTCGTCCATCCTGCTGACGTGGCCCAGCCATCTAAGTCGTCTCTGGCTGAGCATGGCGAACATGCTGGGAATACCTGCTTGCGCCAGTACGTCCTTGTTGGGGATGCGGTCTTGCCAGCTGATGCCCAGGATCCTTCTGAGGCAACGCATGTGAAAGGTGTTGAGCCGGCGTTCTTGGCGGGAATACAGGGTCCACGCTTCGCTTCCGTAAAGGAGCGTGCTGAGAACACAGGCCTGGTAGACTTTCATCTTGGTGTTTGTTGTCAGCATGGAGTTGTCCCAGACACGCTTTCCGAGGCGGGCCAGTGATGTTGCGGCTTTGCCAATGCGCTTGTTTAGTTCGGCGTCCAGAGACAAGTTGCTTGAGATGGTGGAGCCCAGGTATGTAAACTCCTCCACCACCATAAGGGTGTGATCGCCGATGGAGATGCTGGGAGCGGTACTGACATCCTGACCCATTACTTCGGTCTTCTTGATGCTGATGGTCAGAGCGAATTCTTTGCATGCCTGGGCAAAGCAGTTGATGAGACGCTGCAGCGCCTCCTCTGTGTGCGCAGTCAGGGCAGCATCATCAGCAAACAACAGCTCTCTGATCAGGACCCTTTGCACTTTGGTCTTTGCACGGA
>JAWQFJ010022602.1:0-11736 GCA_034096865.1 Theodoxus fluviatilis | reverse complement strand
GACGGAATGAAGACTGGTTACGACCGCAAGGCCTATCACCAGACCTCTCCTGATGGCACTGCACCGTGGTACCCCAACCCACGGGCTGAGAAGGGATGCACCAGCAAGCTGGCCCGGCCACCGGGAAGACGTTACGTGAACCGTACCCGTCTCTGGAAGTACCAGGGAGAACTACCGCCGGACTGGTGGCAGTCGCCACGACGTCACCCTGACCCGACCGACGACGAGCCCACAGAGAGAGGCACTGTACCAGGGCCTTCCTCGGAAGACGAGAGCGTGGATGGAGCGACCCCTGATTACGTACAGACATACACGCGGCGAGAGCGGCGTGTGACACGTCCCTCTCGCTTCCTGTGAGGAGTTCTTTATTTTCAGTGACAGAATGGACAGTGGTCTTGCAGACATTGACCCCATGGACTGGGCAGATGCTACCGCAAGGAAGCTTTCGCCCATGTGTCAGGTTTCTGCATCTATGCCACTCATTTCGTAATTTTTGAACTACCTGGACTGGGGATTGACTCTTTCCCGGTATTTTGTTGTTGTTGTTGATGATAATGTTGTTGTTAGTTGTGTATTTTTGAGGTGTTAGTTTATGGTGTTTTGTAAATTTAGTGATGGAGTCGTATATGTAGTGAGACCGACGAGGTCGTTTCGGTCTTTAGGGGAGGAGCTATGTTGTGAATATTCTAGATAATGCTGGCAACGTCGCAGGCGTGTTTACCAGTCAGGTCACGGCCTTGACCCGCGCGCGACCGAGTTAGGCTAATATTAGCTTGTTGTGACACAGTAAGTCAGTCGCGTCGCAGTTAGGAATGTGGGAGTAAATGCGATAATGTGCTGGTAGTTTCTAGAAATTGTGTAAAGGTATATAAGGAGCGAAAGCGAGTGAGAGAAGGGAGAGCAGCAGATACGACAGAGTTAAGGTGAGAGCTTTGACTCCCGAGGTAGCGAGCTTTCTGCTGTGTGCTAGCGAGCCTCTGCGGTACTCTGTAAGCAGAGTGAAGCTGTGTGAGTGCTACGAATTGCTGTTGCTGATTTTCACCACTGTAGAGGTCAGTGCGTGAATAAAGTTCATTGGAAACGATCACCGGAGTCTGTCACTTCGACTTCCTAGCGCAAGCCAGGAGAAGCCCCGTACATCAAGAGATTGCAGAGAAGAGTGCAACACACTGTTCATTGCGAGAGGAAACCTTCCCATTCCTCCGTAGACACTTGTTAGGCGTTATGCAGTCAACCTTTAAAAAACGTTTGCAAGCAAACATGTGTTTATTTTCTATAAGTTTGTGCTCTTTTAGGCCCTATATCTCTGATATCTCTGAAGCATACAATAAAGAAGGCTGAACTTGTGCATCATATAGTCGGTAAAATAGTTTAGGTTTCATGCTATTAAGACTCCACATCAGTTTAAACAGATGTTTTATTTGTTGTTTTGCCGCAATAGCCAGACTGTCCAAGGAAACTGGTGTTGAGAGTTTTGTAGAGACAATACGACCCAGATATTTATAGATGTTTATCACCTCAATTATTTCCCATTTAACTTCCATTTTCACCTTGAGCTACATGTCCTTCTCTCCGGGAAAACCATGAACTTCGTCTTGCATGTGTACATTTCTAGGCCAGTGCATTGTGACGCATGCGCAATGTTGTTTATCTGGGTTTGAAGTTCTATGGGTGAGGTCGACAGAAATGCCACATCATCCGCGAAAATGAGGAGATAAAACTCTGACTTCCCACTTAAAATTTTAATACCATGTTTACCGTTTTCTTGTACATAGTCTGCTACTTGGTTGATGTAGAGAGAAAACTGTATCGGTGATTCTAAGGCACCCTGTTTTGTGCCAGTGGGGCAGTTAACGAACTCGGAGGGGCTAACCTTAAATTTGACTGAGAGAGAGAGAGAGAGAGAGAGAGAGAGAGAGAGAGAGAGAGAGAGAGAGAGAGAGAGAGAGAGAGAGAGACTGACGTACAGACAGGCGGACAGACAGAAGAGAGATACAGACACAGAAACACACTGAAAAACAGAGGGCTGTGGGTGGGTGAAGTTGAAGGGATAGCAAACAGGAAGACATAAGGGTTCGACTGATGATGACCTGAGCATTGCGGATCTGCTAATACAACCGCATGACTGAAACAGATCTCATGCCAGTCATAAAAGCTGTTGTTATGCGTACACAGGTGATGAAATACAAAGGCATGTACTACGTGGTGCGTGGCAACCGACGCCTCTACCTTTACCAAAAGCTGGAGCAACACGGCTACGTTAGGACCGTACAAGTGATGAAGGTATGTACAGTTGTGAAGATCTGCTGACGGTTAGGTGTGTTATTCGTTCTTTGGTCAACCACGATATGCTTTTGTCTTGAGACACATGACCTGGCATCACGAAAGAAGCCCTAATAATAATAATAATTTATTATACTTATAAAGCGCCTTTCCCGAGGTTCTAAGCGCGTAACATATATACATACATATACAAAAATAAACATACAACACACAGTCTATACATTTAGTCATCCAGTCATAGTCAAACACATGCATTCAGATGTACACAGTCAGACTGACAATATACTATACAAATATTTACACAGATGTCAAGATGTACGTGGGGGTAGAGGAGGGGGGGGGGGGGTGCGGCAGGATTCTAACAAATTCACAAGTAATATCGCTGAAAAAGGTAGGTTTTGAGGTTGGATTTGAAGGAGGAGATGGAGGTAGAGTGTCGGATATTGTGAGGGAGAGAATTCCACAGTTGAGGGCCATAGTATGAGAAAGAGCGAAAGCCATGAGTTCTGCGCTTGAAGCGACCTTGGCGGAGGAGTCGAGTGTCAGCAGAAGAGCGGAGTGAGCGAGAAGGGGTGTACAGAGAGACCAGATCAGAGAGATAGGCAGGTGCAGATTCAGAGATGATGTTGTAGCAGAGACATGCAGTCTTATACTTGATACGTTCAGAAACAGGCAGCCAGTGGGGATCTTTCATGAGAGGATTTAAGCTTAACCGATGTTAAATATACTATGAATGCTTTTTCAAATGATGCAAACATTATAAATCATACTAACCGCTGGTGAGTCACAAACTTTTAAAGCCACTGGCCTCCACAGTTGACATTTTGACAAACTGACATCAGTATGTTCGCAAATACTTCCGTCAAATCTAACCACCCTTTGAAAGTATACATGTAGTTCATGAAATGTCACAAATCCTCATTTCGCTCCCCCTTCCCCTTCCCCTCCTCCTTCCCCTAAGAATATCTAGAGGAAATACATATCTATCTAAATATAATTCTTATCTGTCCTTCGCAAATGCGTCTCGGGGTGACGGAATTCTTGATTAATTCTAATGTTCGTTGGTATTCATCGCCCCTCCTTCAAAAATCTCCTCGCAAATGAGCTTCACGTTTATACGACCACCATTCCCCCCCACAGGGTTTTGTTTACGTACAAAATAGATCACGTCCACCAAATTTTGCCCCCCCTAAAGAGGAGGATGGAGTCTGGTTACCAGAAATCGTTTTCAATTGAGAATGAGCGAACCACAAGGAATTGAGTTAAAAAAAGTCACTTTCTTTTCAAACCTGCGGGAGTTGGTGGTGAAAAATTTGATAATATTGAATGGGGGGTTACTCTTGGGGGAAACTTTCCAGTCAGTGTGCAAAAATACTCAAGGTTAAAATCCGTCCTAGTAGTTTTGAAGATGGGGGTAGTTAGGGCGTGGAGGAGGGGTGGACGAGACCAGACACCACAGAACACACACACAGACTAATTTAAAAAAAACCGCTGGCGCTGAACCTACAGGTTTTGGAGAAGAAAAAAATAAGTTACCTCCTACCTCCTAACTCCTCGTCGTCCTCCTCCTCATCCTAGCAGTCCTCGTGTAAACTCGTGAGTCGTCGTCTCCTCATTCCTACTTCCTCCTTCGAACCCTATCGCCAGCCCTCCTCATATTCCTCCTCCTCTCTCCTCATCTGCACCTCCTACTCCTCCTCCTCCTCCTCCTCCTACTACTCGTCCTCGTCCTCCTCCTCCTCCTCCTCCTGACTCCTACCTCCATCCTCACTCCTACCGCCTCGCAGCCTCCTGAACCTACATCATCCTCCTCCTGCTCATCCTCCTCGATACACTCCTTCTTGTCTCCTCCTAACCTACGCGACCTTCTCCTAAACCTACCATCTCTCTCCTCAGTCCTGCCTTTCTGTTTCTCCTCCTCAGTAGCTCGTCATCTCATCGGGGCCTCGCTCCGCCTGTCCTCTGGGTGAGGATCGGAAAGCCTCCTCCAAACGCCTGTCCGGCGGTGTCTCACGTACCTCCCTAACTCCGCACCTTCTCCTCCACACAACCTTGCGCCTTCTAGCACACACCGGATGTCGCATTTCTTCACGTGACACTGCTCCACATCCTAGCACCTCGACTTACAACCTTAGCCTCCTACTACTATTCTCTAATCATACCTCTTGCATACTGCCTACCTTTCATTTCCCTACATACTTCGCCTCCGTCTACCGGTCTCCTTTCTTTCCTACCTTATCCCAGTCCTCCTGCGTGTCTCCTCCTCCTCCTCACCGCGCTCGCTCCCTTTACTGCCCCATCCTCCCTCAATTCTATCTCGCATCCCCTCCACCATCCTCATACCTTCCCTATCCTACTTTCTCCCCCCCGCGACCTACCTCCTCACCATACTACCTTTTCCTCCTCTTCCTTCCTCCTCCTCCTACCTCCCCTATCCCTTCAGCTAACTCCGTCTTCCCCTTCCTACCTCCTCCTCCTCTACCTACCCTCTCATCTTTTCCTTCCTTATCCTCCTCCCTTTCCTAGCCTCACTCGGCTGTCCTCTTCGTTAGTCTCCAGCCGTACCCGTTTGCCGTACCATGCCACGCCCTCCCGCTTCGCTGGGCCGGGTCACTTGTCTCCGACCTTCCATCTCTCCTACCCGGTTCGTAGTCTCACTCCTCGCCTTCCTAGCCTGTCGCCATCCTCACTTTTCTACCTCACAACCTCAGCCTTGTCACACACACACGCCTCTTCCTTCCCTTCCTACCTCTTCCTCCCTTCAGTACCTGACATTCCAGTTCCTATCTTACTCAACGTATCCAAACCTCTTCTCACCTTCTACACCTGACTTCCGTTGACCCCTTCTACCTCTTTATTCCTACTCCATAATAATCCTCCCACACGTAACGCATTACTCCGCCTTCACGTATCCGCTCTTCGCTCCCCTTTCTACATCTTACTCCTTTCCTACCTTCTTTCTATCCCGTCCTGACCCCGTTCCTACACTCATGCCTCCCCTTCCGACCTCTTCCTCCCCAGCATCTTCTCCCTATCATAACTACTATCGAATACCCTGGGGGCGTATGCGCCCAGTACCAGCGACTCATGACCCTTGACGTGTGAGGGTACCCCAATGCTTACTAAGATGTCGCCATAGTAATAGACTCAGAAATGTAATGGACTTGCATTTTTCATTGTTAGAAAGGGTGGGTGTCATCGGAGTTGAGTATGAACTCACTTATAGTCCGATTCGAGGTAAGCTGGGAAGCCGATGTCAATAAACCTTTATCTGTCGCCTAAGAGATACCTCTTCCTTCCGTTCCTACCTCTTCCTCCCGTTCCTACCTCTTCCTCACCTTCCTACCTCTTCCTCCCCTTCCTACCTCTTTATTCCCCTTCATACCTACTCCTCCCCTTCCTACCTCTTACTCCCCTTCCTACCTCTTCCTCCCCTTTCTACCTCTTCCTCCCTTTCCTACCTCTTCCTCCCCTTCCTACCCCTTCCTACCTCTTCCTCCCCTTCCTACCTCTTCCTCCCACCTCTTCCTCCCCTTCATAACTACTCCTCCCCTTCCTACCTCTTCCTCCCTTTCCTACTTCTTCCTCCCCTTCATACCTACTCCTCCTCTTCCTACCTCTTCCTCCTTTTTCTACCTCTTCCTACCCTTCCTACCTCTTCCTCCTTTTCATACCTACTCCTCCCCTTCCTACCTCTTCCTCCCCTTCCTACCTCTTCCTCCCCTTCCTACCTCTTCCTCCCCTTCCTACCTCTTCCTCCCCTTCCTACCTCTTCCTCCCCTTCATACCTCTTACTCCCCTTCATACCTCTTCCTTCCCTTTATATCTACTCCTCCCCTTCCTACCTCTTCCTCACCTTCATACCTACTCCTCCCCTTCCTACTTCTTCCTCTCCTTCCTACCTCTTCTTTCCCTTCCAACCTCTTCCTCCCCTTCCTACCTCCTCCTCCCCTTCCTACCTCCTCCTCCCCTTCCTACATCTTCCTCCTGTTCCTACCTACTCCTCCCCTTCCTACCTCCTCCTTCCCTTTCTACCTCTTCCTCCCCTTTCTACCTCTTCCTCCCCTTCCTACCTCTTTGTCCTGTTCCTACCTACTCCTCCCTTTCCTACCTCTTCCTCCCCTTCATACCTACTCCTCCCCTTCCTACCTCTTCCTCGTGTTCCTACCTCCTCCTCCCCTTCCTACCTCCTCCTCCCCTTCCTACCTCTTCCTTCCGCCTCCTCCCCTTCCTACCGACTCCTCCCCCTTTTGCCTCCTCCTCTCCTTCCTACCTTCTCCTCCCCTTCCTACCTCCTCCTCCCCTTCCTACCTCCTCCTCCCCTTCCTACCTCCTCCTCCCCTTCCTACCTCCTCCACCCCTTCCTACCTCCTCCTCCTCTGCCTACCTTCTCCTTCTCTCCCCTTCCTACTTTCCTCTATAGTTCTTATCTCCTCCTCCCTGTCCTATCTCCTCCTCTTCCTTCCTTTCCTTACTGCTCCTCCTTCCCTTCCAATCCTCTTCCTCCCTTCCTACCTTCCTCTTTCCACCTCCTCCTTCTCCTTTTTCTATGTTCCTCCTCGTCCGTGTCTTCCTTCTCGATCTTCTTTTCCTTCTTGTCCTCGTCCTCCTCCTCACCTTCGTCCTCCTCACGCTCGTCCTTCTCCTCGTTCGTTGTCAGAATACTAGCATCTTGCTATCATCCTCCTTGCAGATCCCGTTTGACGCAATTCTATTTGAGAAAATGCACACGACGGCGAACGGAGGAAAGAGCGTTCGGATACGCGGTTACATGGGGTACATGATGGGCAGCATCCTGGATGACATCATCACTAAACACAAATGTAAGTAAAACAAAATACTGTACTTGGCCCCGTCTTCATCAATCAGCGTTCTCTTTAGCCCTTATTGTGGGTTACAAAGCAGTATTTGTTGCGAGGCGATTGTGCTGCATTAATTAATCAGTATGGTGCATTGGTCACTTCGACATTGCTGGCAAAATGCAAAGGTGGAACTGTTATCGAGTGGTACTTCCAGTGGAAGTGAAAGATTCAAAAGGATATCCGACACCGCACTCAACTGTTTTATGTGCATTCATTTTTCTGAATATACCTGTGAAGCTTTACGGTTTCCCCCGTAATTTCTACGGCTTTTCGGCAGTTTTGAAGTCCTACGCGGTTTAAGCTGAAGACCGCACGTTTTTCTCCAACCTTTGCCTAAATAACCAAAATTAAATAGCGCAGGTCCGTCTGAGGACAAACTGATAGCAAAATGTGACCCATTTTCACAAACTGAGTCTTTACTCGCCAAAACTAGATTTTGATATATTTGTATTTTCAAAATTTTCAAAAATGTATCTTTCATTTTATAAAAAAATCAAACTTCCACTCCAAAATCTTTTCAAGTTATGTTCACCTAAAGAGAGGTGGTGTACTGACGGCTAATTTGAGAAATAAAGGGTCAAAGATTTAACAACTTTATCCACAGTTTTTCCTTAGCAACGGGCCTTTTTAATGCATGCATCAGCTCAAAATTTGGCAGGTTGATGGAGAAAATCTATTTCTAACATAGAATGATAAATAAATGAAATATTTTTTATCTTGACATCACCTAATTATTATTATTTAACTAAAAATGCAAAACGGAGGAAGAGAATGTATAATACTTTTTAATGGGTAGGTGCAATAAAGTGCTATTTTTGTGTATTTTAACTAAAAAGAAATTTTCCAACTTTGATTATGAAAATAAAGAGTGTGTAGGATTCAGTTTTGCTAAAACGTCAAAATGCACAAAATCCACTTTCATTACCTTTGTCAACCCCAACTGCGTGTTTGCTGTGTGCGAGTTAAGACTCAGTTTGTGAACACGGGTCACAAAGAATGGAGCGGAAGAAGAGATCAGCACGCATGTACACACTTGTTTTCTTCCGGTTATACAAGGATCTGTTTTGCTGAGAGCATACTGTGTTGCTTAATGTGATTAAGTTTTATTGCTTAATAGTTTGTATATTTACGCTAGAATCTTATTCTGCTCTGTGTGTGTGTGTGTGTGTGTGTGTGTGTGTGTGTGCGTGTGTGTGTGTGCGTGTGTGTGCGCGCGCGCGTGTGTGTGTGTGTGTGTGTGCGTGTGAGCATGTGTTTAATTGTTTTTGTGTTGAACGTTGCGATTTGTACATTTTCACGAATTTCTTAGTGTTATTCTTTGGTTCAAATATTTGGTATGGCCAAAATATTACGGTAAGCGTCCTCGGTAGCTTGACAGGTATTGATGTATTTTGGTGTTGTCACGTGATCCTAGGGGTGGGTTTTGTGGGCCTCGAGGGCTACAAATCTCAAATCCTTGCACAGCACTAAAGAGACTGGTGACCCACGTGCTGATAAGATCCGTTGTGTGGTGTTATTTTAGTTCCCTTGCCGTTCTCGCATTTCGAAAGGGAAGCGGGAGTTCGCTATTTCATTTTGGTCTCACGTGCACATGTCAACAGAAACTTTATGATTGCTTCAGTTGGCGTTCCAAAGCCCACACCCTCTGTGAGGAAAAGCAAATCTCACTCGAGGCGAGTCATCCATCAGCCGGATGAAGATCAATACGAATGGGAGAACACACAGTATGCTGTTTCCGAAGATCCCGTACCACCTTCTCAAAGACCTGGCCGCCGGAATATTCGTAAGTAGGAACATGGAACAGCACTCTCTGGCTCCGTTTCAATGATAATGTAGGTCAGCACCACGTAAGCTCCGCAGTCCTCGCCAAACCAGGGCCTGCTCTATGAAGCCATTGACAGCTGCATTACGTCAGTGACACCTGTATTACTCCAGTGACAGCTGCATTATGCCAATGACACTTGCATTCGGTCAGTGACAGCTGCATTAAGTCAGTGACAACTGCGTTTCGTCAGTGACAGCTGCAGTACGTCAGTGACAGCTGTATTACGACAGTGATAGCTGCATTACGCCAGTGAGCTGCATTACGTCAGTGACAGCTGCATTACGTCAGTGACAGCTGCATAACGTCAGTGACAGCTGCATTACGTCAGTGACAGCTTCATTACGTCAGTGACAGCTGCATTACGTCAGTGACAGCTGCATTACGTCAGTGACAGCTGCATTACGTCAGTGACAGCTGCGTTATGTCAGCGACAGCTGCATTACGTCAGTGACAGCTGCATTATGTCAGTGAGCTGCATTACGTCAGTGATAGCTGCATTACGTCAGTACCAGGTCTTTAGTGGTCAGAGCCGGCTCACTGAGAGTCAGTATGGGCTTCAAATCAGTATCAGTTCCGTGTAAGTCACCACATGTTTCATGAAGTCAAAACCAACTGCCTTGGGTTAGCAATATAACCATTAGTTCCGTATGTGCCACTGTCAGCTCCCGTTTTGTCGATACAACTCCCTGGAAGCCGCTGACAGTTCTCTGTAACTTGGTATTAGCTGCAGCTTGCTGTAGGTCTATCTGCTCACTGTGATAATTAAAAAGATATTAAAAAAGAAAAAAGTTAAAGTGTGATTTTAAATGACGACTCATCACCCATGTCCGTTTCTCAAACCGCTCCCACAAAGTCGCTGCAAACTCTTTGTAAGTCAGAATAAGTTTGATGGGCGTCAGGAAGTCAGTACCAAATCTGCTTGAACCTCGTAATGCATACTAATACTCCAAAATGCCACTGTCTTTTACTCTGAGAGCATGGAGATCTGCTGCACACCGTAGGTCAGTGCCGGCGCGCACGACGTACTAATGCAATTGTAAACAGTCAGTATAGGACATTCTCACTTCTGAAACGGAAATTCAGCCCGAGTTTCGGCCCTTTACTTCCACTAGTTCCGGTAGACTGGGAAAAATAGAAGCTGATGGGATGATCGCTAGATTGTGGCAAAAGGATGACATTAAAGCATGCAAAAATATTAATTAGATTAAAAACTAATCGAAAATAGTCATATTAGACTGTTTTAACGTATACTTTCTGCACAAAACCCACAGAAGATAAGTATACAAACCTCACCGTACGTACCTAGCTGGCTAGCAGACGAACGCGATCGAACCATAGCCACTACGCCAGCAGACGATCGAGCTATAGTGTGATATAATGTTTCATGTAAAGCTCGAATGAGTAGCAGCACACCAGGGAAACGAAGTTGTCAATTCAAGCCAGAACTAAACAGTTATCTGCTGCTACTCATTCGAGCTTTACATGACACAGTACTGTTTTCCAGCCTGTGACGTACTTGTTCTTTAATCAAATGGCTTGTTTAAATGTCTAGGGGAAGAACTAAAGCACGCACCTTCATTCCTCCATTCAAACGCTAGATGGTAATTGTCTGGCAATGAAGCAATGGCGAAACCAAAATCAATTCAAAGGAAGTAGTTTAATTTTCAGGATGCATTTACCCGTGAAAGGTGAATGGGCGTCAAGCGCCACAAAAATGCATAGAATGCAAGTAGAAGCAATCAATTCATTTCAACAACTTGCAGTGAGACATGGAAAAAAAAAAACAATGGAAAGAAATAGGTCTGCCCGAGCCGAGGTAATTAACTAAGTGTACTTAGCTGACCCTTTCGATGAAATCGTGGAGTTGGAGATGCACGGACTTATACCCCGCGCCTATCGCGCTAGCACAGGGGTTGGGGGAAGGGGGTCTGAGTGCACCGACATTGCAGCCGGTGACCCGGGAGAAAAATCACCACAGTCGACGAAAAGGTCGGACTTGACATTCTTTCCTTCTCTCTCTCTCTCTCTCTCTGGCATTTCTACCTCTGAGTCGGGCAGAGGGAAAATGGTTCCTCCTCCTTCTTCTTCTCTGGAAACTTGTCGGTCTTCTTTCCGGCAAGACAGGCCACCACACTTCAGCAGAGCAGGTAAGCAGGCAGGCAGGCAAGCTGGCTATTCGTCATTCCACCACCCCCTGGCAAAGGCCCTCTTCCAGCCGGTTCCAGGCGGGCTGAGGCTCTCTCATCACCCTCCTTCTTCATTCCTACATGGCCACTGCCAAGAGCAAAACACCTACACCAAGCAGGGCGCCGATGTCACTGCTCCGCTAAAAATAAATGATATGACGCCTCGAACATCCGGCGGCACTTCCTTAAATGCATTCAATGACGTCACCAAGTTCAGTCTGTCCAATCCTCACTGCTCATCCCACTCCACTCTGACTGGTCAATTCACAAGTTGAAAGTCACAGGTTGGTCAGCGTGAAAACGCCAGTGGAGTCCACCACTCCCAACACCTTCAAGTCATTCACCTACACAGGGGGTCAATTCTCTACTAATCACCGGCTCAGGGCAAGGAAAACCGCTAGAAGCTACGGCTCAGCAGACACATGCTAAACATTTTAATAATACTAATAAACAGAAGGCATGAAAAGCATTGTCTCGCCACACCTCCCTTCCATAATGAGAAAAATGTTATGGAAATGACATTTTTCACACTTCATAATTCAATCAAAAACAGCCCAAACTCTCCCTAACAACAGGCAGG
>JAWQFJ010022600.1:0-12376 GCA_034096865.1 Theodoxus fluviatilis | reverse complement strand
CTTTTTTCCCTTAGCAACCCTTATTCTAGACTCATTAAATTTGCCACAGAGATGAAGCAGTGTATGGGCAAGTATCCTGCCAAGTTTATTAGCATTTTCTTGATTTTTCAATTTAATATGGCATTTCAAATGCAGACCTGTCACCTTCTGAGCAGTGCATGAGGAATGTTTGGAGTATCAGCAAGCAGAATATAGCAAAGATGAGCAGAAATCATCACATCTCCAAACCTTGCCTCAAATAGAACTTAAGTGTATAAACAGGCAAAAGCAATATTTATTTCAAATACTTCCTTCTTTTTTTCTTCCATCCATATATTCTTTTTTTTTTCTTGTCTTTTTATGTTACCATATGAAAGTTAAAAGCTTTTCACCGTCATTGACTTTCAGATGGTTTTTCAGCGTTCATATGTTGTGATGCATCAAAGGTCTCCTTGCAATCTGTTCTGTCTTTTTCTTTTCACTAAATGACCACTGCGTCTCCCTACGTGATCGTAAGAGGGAAATAACTAGTTACAGGGTCACTTGATTTGTGTTTACTTTAAACTGATCTAGTGATTTTCATGCTTAACCTTAAGGGTGCCGCCAATTTTCGTCATTGTTTTACCCTAAAGCCACACATTTTATTATGTGTGGTCAAATTCAACACCATGTTTACTTAAAAAAACCATCATTTATTACCTATTCAAGCTTTGAAGTAGATTTTTGGAGGGTCAGTAGAAACTGGATGGCCTACATGGTGCAATTAATGAAAATGCCAAACTATGTTTTTTGCAGCTGCTAAAAAATCATGGAACACAGACAACAACAAAAAACGAACAAATTCACAGTGTTTTCCTACATTGCTCTATGTATTCAAGAATACAACAGCTTTTGATGAAAGTGTATAGAGTCTCCAAATAATGGAGACACATCTGAAAATGTTTTAGGGTAAAACAAAACAAAAAATCCTACAATTACTTATGCTAGGGAAGTCAGCCGAGTCATTTTTATCTGAATCAAGCTCCTGCTCCTCTCAATCTACAGACCACAACACATCGGTTGAAGCAGGTGCTTGCCCTCTATCCCTCCATCTCCCATCACATCAACGTCGATAAAGCCTTCGAATTCATATTCTGAAAGTCAGAATCGAAAAATAACTCCACAGGTGCTTCAACTTCTTCATCAGTCGTCATATATTATTGGCAAAGAAAAAACTCCCGTTCATAAACGATGAAGACGCAACTTCGTGGAAAATTTCGCAGAAAATTAGCGGCAGGTTCTCTCGATCGCCAAAATGGTGGATAGTGTTGCCACGTGATCACTGCACGTGACTGGGATATTTTTAGAACAGCACGACTCGAAGGCCGTGTTAGGCAAGTAAACAAAGCACGTCACTATTGCTCGGCGTACTAATGCGCCGGCGGATGTCTGGGGAATGTACGCTGTGGCGCATCAATGCGCTGGCGGCGTCCTAAAGGTTAATAGCCTACAAAGGCTGATAGGTCGTAAAACACTATCCATCCGTCCATCTATTTTGCTGAGTTAACACAGATTATGAGCTGCCTAACAGGGATAGGAGTCACCGACTCGCTCTCGGAACTTCGATCATCCAAGTCATCGGGGTCAGCTATTCGAGAACTCAGGAATGAAATATTCTTTTATGACCTCTTCAAGCTCAATCTTCCCATCTGCAGTGCAGATGTTAGCAGTGATCGCAGAATCTAATTCCGCTGAAATGGTCGTTGTCATCCAAATTCAGCGACACTGTACCCGAGGTACTCTGTCGCCGGAGACAGAGTGCCTGAGGTACTCTGTCCCCGGCGACAGAGTACCCCAGTTTGAAATCTCGTCCTCACAGTCACATGACACACCGATGAACTTGTGATATATCGCGACATGTTCTTCACTCGGGGAGTTATGCTAAGATCCGGTCGCGTTAATATATCTGCGTTTTGTGACAAACATCTTGCTTGGCGGTACTGTACTTCATGCACCTTAACGGTCCACGTGATTATGGTGTAATCTTAACCCTTACCGTGGCAGTCGCGTACTGAGACGCGCTCCCCCTAGCTGCGCTTCTGTGGCAGTCGCGTACTGAGACGCGCTTGATACCCCATGTGTCGTTTTAGCTCTACAGCTCCATGATAGGCACGTTTAGCTTGCAGAGAATGGTTGCTACCTAGAGATAAAAGATAGGGCCTTGGTTTGACTATCATATAGCACTTGATTTTTTGCGAGAACGAGGTTGCAAGCTAAATTTAGCCATTGTTGTTGTGCGTCGAGAGAATGTTGGATTTCGCAATGGCTGCTCTGCGCCGGCGTCCTAGAAATCTCTTCGGAGATGTGCAGTTTCTAGACTTCAGTGAAGATTCCGATGATGACAGTGATGACAATGTAGACTTAGCAATTCGAAGAGGCATCCCTGATGAAAACAACCTCACATCGCCCAGGCATCCACTGATCGCGAGATCGGAGACAATCACAATGTATGAATGTTACGAATGTAAACAATGGCTGGTCGAGGGAGAGGAGCGAAGTGATGCGATACCCCTTCACGGGTGAGTCAAAGCTGTGTGTGAATTTGCCTTTGAACCCAGAGCCCATTGATTTCTTCAAACTGTTCATCGATGACTCTATCGTAGGTTGACCAGACCAATCTGTATGCTGAGAAGAAGATCCGCACGACCAATCCATCGCTGCTTCGCAGCTGGAAACCTGTCACCAAAGACGAAATGTGCGTGTTCCTTGCAGTCATTTTGAACACTGGACTCGTCATCAAGTCAAGCTTGCCCAAATATTACTCTACAAGCCCCTCTGTGTGACTCCTTGCTTTGAAGCATACTACAAGAGCACTGATTATAAGAGATTCTTACAGCAGTCTGAAGCAACTGGTGGTCCCTCCCCCACCCCTTCTACCTCCACTGGTGGTGTCTCCCCACCCCTTCCACCTCCACTGGTGGTGTCTCCCCCACCCCTTCTACCTCCACTGGTGGTGCCACCTCCACCCCTTACACCTCCACTGGTGATGCTACCACCTCCAGGGCTGGAAGAAGGATCAGGTTCTCTGCAGCAGTCACCTCAGGTGAACATCATGACTGAAAACTTGTATCATTTGCATAACCCCCCCCCCCCCCCCCCCCCCCCAATCTGATTTTTTTTCAATGAGACAATCAGATTTTTTAGAATGAGAATGGTTAAACTTCCTTGATACTTACCCTTAGCATTCAAATATTTCTTCTGTAGTTGACTGGACTCTTTTCGATTCTCTTTGGAATACCATATATTTTTGCATGTAAGGTGACAAATTAGTGTATATAACTTTTATAAGTTACAATGATTTTATACTTGACATTTAGAATGTTATGTCCTCTCTTTCCTTGGAGCATTAGTAGCATTTTAGCAACATATTTTGTCAGCATAGCTGAACAGAAATAATATAAATATATCAGGAGGTGTCTGGAATAACCCTTGTGGATTTTTTGTACAACACATGGTTTCCTAATGATGTATCATGATTTTGAGAACAAAAAGTGCATGAGAAATAATTTGTTTTTCCTAATGTCATATCATGAGACTATCTTCAGACAATTTCTTTATAATTTTAGCACTGGAAGTTATTGTGTGCAATTGAGCTTGGCCAATTAATGATGCCTCAAATTTCCTAATTTTGTCATTTTGAAAAATTATGAATAAATGTATATTGAAAATAGAAAGACAGTGCTTGTCTTATGTTGTGTTGGTTCATTTCTGAACATTTCAACAATACATTGTGTCTGTGTAAGTTGTACTGTTAAGGAGCTATGATGAAAAGAAGCAAGGTGGTGCGTTTTTTTCTTCCGAAGTTCTTGTTAACCCTTACCGTGGCAGTCGCATACTGAGACGCGCTCCGCCTAGCTGCGCCACTGTGGCAGTCGCGTATAAAGACGCGCTCGATACCCCATGTGTTGTCTTAGCTCTACAGCTACATGATAGGCACGTTTAGCTTGCAGAGAATGGTCGCTACCTAGAGATAAGAGATAGGGCCTTGGTTTGACTATCACATAGCACTTGATTTTTTGTGAGAACGAGTTTGCAAGCTAAATTTAGGCGTTGCTGTTGTGCGTCGAGCGAACGTTGAAATTCGCAATGGCTGCTCTGCGCCGGCGTCCTAGAAATGTCTTCGAAGATGTGCAGTTTCTAGACTTCAGTGAAGATTCCGATTATGACAGTGATGACAATGTAGACTTAGCAATTCGAAGAGGCATCCCTGATGAAAACAATCTGTCTCCCATCGCCCAGGCACCCACTGAATGACTGATTGCGAGATCGAAGACAATCACAATGTTACGAATGTAAACAATGACTGGTCGAGGGAGAGGAGCGAAGTGCTGCAATGCCCCTTCACGGGTGAGTCGAAGCTGTGTGTGAATTTGCCTTCGAATCCAGAGCCCATTAATTTCTTCAAACTGTTCATCGATGACTCTATCGTAGAAGTGATGGTTGACCAGACCAATCTGTATGCTGAGAAGATCCGCACGACCAATCCATCGCTGCACTCTCGACTTCGCAGCTGAGCTGGAAACCTGTCACGTCACCAAAGATGAAATGTGCGTGTTCCTTGCAGTCATTTTGATCACTGAACTCGTCATCAAGTCAAGCTTGTCCAAATATTACTCTACAAGCCCCTCTGTGTGACTCCTTGCTTTGAAGCATACCACAAGAGGACTGATTATGAGAGATTCTTACAGCAGTCTGAAGCAACTGGTGGTCCCTCCCCCACCCCTTCTACCTCCACTGGTGGTGTCTCCCCCACCCCTTCCACCTCCACTGGTGGTGCCAATGAGACAATTAGATTTTTTAGAATGAGAATGGTTCAGTCTTCCTTGATACTTACCCTTAGCATTCAAATATTCCTTCTGTAGTTGACTGGACTCTTTTTGATTCTCTTTGGAATACCACATATTTTTGCATGTAAGGTGACAAATTAGTGTATACATGATTTTATACTTGGCATTTAGAATGTTGGGCCCTCTCTTTCCTTGGAGCATTAGTAACATTTTAGCAACATATTTTGTCAGCATGTATTGCATAGCTGAACAGAAATAGTATAAATAATAAATGTATCAGGAGGTGTCTGGAAATAACCCTTGTGGATTTTTTGTACAACACATGGTTTCCTAATGATGTATCATGATTTTGAGAACACAAAGTGCATGAGAAATAATTTGTTTTTCCTAATGTCATATCATGAGACCATCTTCAGACAATTTCTTTATAATTTTAGCACTGGAAATTCTTGTGTACAATTGAGCTTGGCCAATTAATGATGCCTCAAATTTCCTAATTTTGTCAGTTTGAAAAATTATGAATAAATATAGATTGAAAATAGAAAGACAGTGCTTGTTTTATGTTGTTGTTGGTTCATTTCTGAACATTTCACCAACACATTGTGTCTGTGTAAGTTGTACTGTTAAGGAGCTATGATGAAAAGAAGCAAGGTGGTGCGTTTTTTTCTTCCGAAGTCCTTGTTAATTTGCCACAGAAGGACAGTGATAGCTTTTTTATGACGCCACGGTAAGGGTTAATTTACCACAGAAGGACAGTGATGGCATTACTATGACGCCACGGTAAGGGTTAAGCTAAACTACGTTCCGAATGTTTCCGCCTTTGACCATTTCAGCAGCGCCAATAAATGTCGTTTAGCTTAAGATTACAGTGGAACCTGCGAATAGCGACCCTCTAAATAGCAACTAACCTCGCAATAGCGGTTGGTCAGAGCCGGCACAGATCAATTTCTTAAGAATATTACCTCTAAATAGCGACTAACCTCACTATTGCGAATAACGACCCCCCCTTGCCAGTCCCGATCGATGTTTTTACTTGCGAATAGCGACTCTCTTCCCTGGGGCGGCAATTCGCGAAGTGTCTACAGCGGTCACGGCCATTCCCAGAGGGCTGTTTAGTTGAGCCGTGCTGCTACAGGATGTTGGGGTAAGAAGTGGGTCAGGATATCTTAAAATAACATTTGCAGGGAGGAGCCTGCTTGGTGCCTCACGCCATTCATCCCCCACAAAATGGCTACAAAGAGGAAAGCGCTAACCAGACCTGTTTATCTATATGATTTTGGCGTATTTTTTTCGCCAAACTATTTAAAATACGACTACTACGACTTGTGTGAAAAAATACGACAATGGTGAAATCGAAAAATACGACATTCGTGAAATCAAAAGGTTTTTTTTTCCCCCCTCGTGAAGTTCGATCCACAATTTTATTTTCCTAAGGCTGGAAGCAGTCTCGTACTGTTCGAGTTTTCTTTTGACAAGAGCTCTTCATCAGACAATTGTGTAACATGTGTTGACAACACTGTTGTGACTGCACGGCCGTTCCCAGAGGGCTGTTTAGTTGAGCCTCACTGCTACAGGATGCTGGGGTAAGAAGTGGGTCAGGCAATCTTAAAATAACATTTGCAGGGAGGATACCTCACACCTCTCTGTTTCACTCTCTCTCTCTCTCTCTCTCTCTCTCTCTCTCTCTCTCTGTCTCTCTCTCTCTGTCTCTCTCTGTTTCTCTGTCTCTCTCTCTCTCTCTCTCTCTTTCTCTCACTCTGTCTCTGTCTCTCTTTCTCTCTCTCTGTGTCTCTCTCTGTCTCTCTCTCTCTCTGTCTCTCTCTGTCTCTCTCTCTCTCTGTGTCTCTCTGTGTCTCTCTCTCTCTCTCTCTCTCTCTCTCGTCAACTCCTGATCCGGACATCCATCGCCATCAGGCCTAGATCCACTGTCCAGAAGTCACGTCGGGCTCACCCCCCCCCTTCCGCAAAAAACAACCCACGGTGTCGGGAAGCAGTGGAATCCGCATACGCAACAAGTCCTTTCGCCCCCGCCGCTGACCTCCGTCCCAGGACCAGATACTTGGTTGCGCCGAAGCAGTGGGCTCATCCTAGCCAAGCAGAGTCCCCCCCCACTCCGCTACTCCTGCTCCTCTCCCTCCTTTCTCGCGTCTTCCTACCCCGGGACTCATGGTTCTTGGCTTCCAATCCCAAGTGACGAATTTCGGGTCCCCCTCGGTCTTCGTTTTTCACTAGATCCCAGGCGGGGGGGAATGAACAGAATCTACTCCTCGCTATCACCCCTCCTATCTCCCTTTCACCGGCGTCTTCGTCCTAGGGTCAGAGACCACTATCAATCCTTCCCCCGCTCTGCCGTCACTCACTCATGCGTCCCCGTACTAGCCGTGGCATCTCTCCTCGATCGCGCTCAAAAATAATGATCATTCGCGGTCCTCCGTTCTTATTCTCCTTGTCCTGTCCTCCTCTGCATCTCTCAAATCTTCTCTCTCCTGTATCCTTCCTCCCCCGTCTCCCTCACCCTATCACTCCTCTGGTCGTTCGCTCTCCACATCGTTCTATGCCTCCCTCGATACTCTCGTCCTTACCATCTGCCATCTCCTCTCTGCTCGCTCCGGTCTATCAAATCATCTCTCTCCAACCCCCTTCTCCTCTCGTTCTCCTCATCTGGTCCCTGCTCCCTCTTCTCTTCCCTCCCCTCTCACTCCAATCTCTCTCTCTCTCTCTCTCTCTCTCTCTCTCTCTCTCTCCCACTCTCTCTCTCTCTCTCTCTCTCTCCCTCTCTCTCTCTCTCCCCCCCTCTCTCTCTCTCAGTCGTGAAGTAATTGCGAAAGGAAAACATGGGGTTCAATTAGAAGCTAATGGCATGGAACAGTTTATGTTCCCCGGCGAAACGGTCTGGAATCGTTCCAGAACAATTCTAGAAATGTTCCAGAAGATTCTAGAATATGACTTCTGGAACCAGAGTCCAAGGTTTCTAGAATACTGCCCCGAGCTTAAATGAGAATTCAAGGAAAAATATCTCTAGAAATATTCTAGAATAATTATTCTAGGAATATTCTATAAAAATAATTCTAGAATATTCCAGACTGGTAATGAATGTTCTTGAATACTTCCGACATGATAGAAGGAAACACAGTTCTAGAAATCATTCCGGATTAGTCCAGGAACGACCTTATTATAACCAAGAACTTAGAGCGGAGGATTTTAGTACGGTATTCCAGAATATTCTGGAAGGGTATTCCAGAAATATTCTAGAATACGGACAGATACTTCTGGGAACAATTCCCAAGATTGAAATTCCAGAAAACTGACCTGCACATTCTGGACCAAATTCAAGAACAATAATATTATTGATAAGAATAAAGGGGTAATAGAGTATGTTGGAATTGTTTAGGCAACCACATTTCAAACAGAAATATTTTAGTTAAGAAACAACAAACCAATATCTGTTATACATTGTAGATTATTTAATTACCGATTTTGAAATGGTTACCATAATGATGATCACTGCATACATTAAAGCAAGATTTGCTTACCATAGTTCAGTTGTAACAGTGCACAATGTGTGTATTCCTGAAAAGATTACAATTGCAGTTTTCATTACATTTACAATAATGATGGAATTCTTTTTTTTATACATATAAATAAAGCATGATTAACTATTCAGAAGTCTTCAATGTAGTGTCGATGGTTGAGGAAACATTAAAAATAAAACAAAGGAAAAAGAAATGCATATATCTATGCAAAAGCTTAGAAAATGTTTATGAGACAAATAGGGCAAATTTCCTGTATCAAATCTGATTCGTGCTTGCAAACATTATACAACACTTAGATTGCCTAATTCCTATGACATTATAGCTGAGCTTCAGATAACATTCACTGATTCAGTTCAAATGTCAAAGATCTGCCTCAGAGTAATCTCCTCTGAATCACTGTGAAGGAGCTAAAACATAACACAGTTTTGATGCTGGTATCCAGCTAGAAAAGGTGGCATATGAATTTCATATACTTAGTTTGATGGTGTTTGAAACAACTGCACACATCAGATGATATCTGAATCACCAATTAAATTCCATCCAACTGATTTTATCAATCAAATCTCATTCATTATTGTACCTCATACCTTACAATTCTTGTGAGCAGTGAAGAAAGTTATTGGCGACCTAATTGTAGATGCAGGTACTGCCACAGAGAAAGGAATCTCTCTCGATATTACCTTGGGGAACTTCAAAGTCTCGAATTTCGAAAAGCCACTTTTTCTGTCGCCAAAAATCTTGCTTCTCATGCAAGCGAACCACACCCATTGCGATGCAGAGACCGATGAAAGTTTTCATCTCAGGAACTGTCACATTGCGCCCACTTGGAGCTGGCACTGGCAGGAGGTGGATTCTTCTGTCTCTCTCTCTCAGCATACCGATTTGTCTCTGTCACTAGTCGTTCCCACATTGCGTTTGTGAAGATCAGAGAGAAGACATGAAGAGGTTTTGCGTCCGAGGGGATGTCAATCTTCACTCCTTGAGCGCGTCGAAAGGCGTGTCGCATACGAGAACGAAAACCTCTCACTCTCGGATCAGGATCCATCTGCACGCGTCGTGTGGCTGTTTATGTCCTCCATCATGTTGGCATCTGGGAATCCGTTGAACAGCGGGACTTCGGTCGCCATCACTGCTCCTGCAGCCTCAGGACGACTCCACGGGCACCGCGACAGTCCTGTGAAGCACTGGGCGAATACTTGAGCTCGTCGGTGAATGATTCCTTTTAGAGATGTACCGCTTGAATTTCAAAGTCCACCCTGACCAAGCTTTTCCGTTTGTGCAGAGATTCGATCTCCATTTTCCGTCTTGAACTGCCACAATCTCATTCAAAATCAGAATCAGAATTGGCATCAATGTCGCTTCCTTCGCTCTCATCCGATGCGGAGTCAGCCATGACGCGAAAAAAGTCAGAACGTCAGTCGAAATCTCGACAAAAATCGCCACAACACAGCTAAAACTTGTCCGATTTCAAAAGCGTTCTAAGTGCGCGGTCTCTCTGCTTCCCAGCAGGCATTGCGATAAGTCGGCCACTTCCTTTGCTGTTTGCTATTTTTAGATCTTGACGTAAACAACGCGAGGGCAAAGGGTCTTTGGCGAGGGTACGCGTGCGCGTTCCATCCGAAGCGCATGGGTTATATGAACATCAACATCAAATTTACATTCATGTATGTTGACACTAAATCTTATATTCTGTGTGTGATCACTAAAGTGTCTTGCGTGTGTGTTAAAATGCTTTGTTGTTCACTTCTCTCTTTTTTTTTGAGAACTCGAACTCGAACATTTTAATTTTTATTGGATGAGAGAGAGAGAGAGAGAGAGAGAGAGAGAGAGAGAGAGAGAGAGAGAGAGAGAGAGAGAGAGAGAGAGAGAGATCTAGAATGCCTTATAACGTCATATTCTAAAGGTTTTTTACGTCACGTATTACATCATTTTTGTGTTTCTACATCGTTCACTGAAGAAGGGCGTGTGCCCGAAAGTCTTTGATTTTGGTATTAATCGTGTTTTTTTTCTTCTTATTTATTATATTTTTAAATATCATTTTATTTACAATTTTATAGAATATTCTTTGAATGGTCTTGTTCTAGAATAATATTCTAAGAAAAAGTAATGTTCTAGAATATTCTAGAATTATTCTGGAATTAAAGAATTCTAGAATAATTTTATCAAATTTATTCCAGAACATTATAGAATGTTCTAGAATGTTCTAGAATTTAGGAAATTTCTAGAATGTCATTTCGCCGGGGCTGCTTTTCGTTGATGACGTTGTACTTCTATCCGATACGGTGCCTGGTCTGCAGAATCAAATCAATAACCTAAAGAATGGTGCTGATAGACTAGGTCTTGTGATAAACATAGACAAAACCAAAGTTGTTATATTTAGAAATGGAGGATATGTGGCTGCTCACGAAAAATGGGTGATGGGTGACTCCAGGCTTGAGGTTGTCGCACAGTACAAGTATCTTGGAGTGACTCTATCTACCAGGTTGTGTACAAATACAATGTTATCCGATATAGTTACCAGATCCAAAGCAGCGTCCATTCAGATCCAATGGTCCTTGAGAAAGCTTACCTTAGTTA
This sequence comes from Theodoxus fluviatilis, assembly GCA_034096865.1. Taxonomy (NCBI): domain Eukaryota; kingdom Metazoa; phylum Mollusca; class Gastropoda; order Cycloneritida; family Neritidae; genus Theodoxus; species Theodoxus fluviatilis. The sequence continues at coordinate 1,461 of JAWQFJ010022600.1, read as the reverse complement.
CGCCTGAAATATTGTACAAAATTTTTGACGCAAAAAATTAAGCCTATACTGTTGTACGGATCAGAAATTTGGGGCACCAATGACTGTAAATGCATTGAAACTGTCCATATGTACACGTTCAAGTGGTTTCTCAATGTTGCCTTTAACACACCCAACATTATGATTTATGGAGATACAGGGAGGTATCCACTGGACATAAATGCTAAATTACGCTCAGTGAAATATTGGTTAAAACTACTTAGAATGGAGCGGGATAGATACCCTTACCAAGTGTACATGTCTATGCTTGGCTTAGTTGATGGGAAACATAATTGGGCAACAGGTATTAAAACATTATTGTTGAAGTATGATTTCAAAAGGGAGTGGGATGGTCAAATGGTCCAAAATGAAACTACATTAGAGAGACATAGATGCGTCCTCCACAACTTGGCTTGGTATGTAAATGAGGACTTTCTTGCATTCTACGTCACACCTTCTGCTGTCACGTGACTTCCGGTTTCTGCGATATGGTAATTCACTTAGTTCTGCCCATATGAACTTGGTGGAAACAGCCGATTCTACCAAGTACTTTTTGGTGAGTATTTTTGCATTCTTCCGTTGTCCTAACGTTACTGTAATCACAAGAAAATGATACCATGTCGTTTCAACTGCTGATTTGTAAAATGAAAGGGCTTGACTGACAAACAGTAAACATTCCAGGCGTAGTTTAAGCGACCACCTGTTTGGCCTTCAAAAAGACTGCCATCCAAGAAAATGGCGACCCAAAATATGTCACGCTTCAAGTTTTAAATTGCTCGATTTTCCTTACTAGTTAATCAAAACATCAAGTTATGCGATGCTTGCCTTATTTCATGAGTAAATGGAACGTCTGATGCTAAATGTATGGTTATTTAATCGTCAGACGGCTATTTTGTGAAATGTGACCCAATTTCGGTTCCCTTCAATCTTAATCGTGATCGTGTCAACACTTGGACACTCTAATAGACGTTCATACGCCTAGAGGTTCACTCGTACACAACGAGAACGATCTTGATGAAAATCAAGAACCAAATGCAAAAGTTGAACAGTATGGTAAACTGCAGATGAGCCCATTTTGTACTGCCAACAACACATTAAAAAATTCTGGAAGGGGTGATATGTGTTCATTTGTACAGCCAACAGTCTGGGACTTGATTTCATGTTAATTTTTTATTAAGGCTATGTTATGGTGTCAAAGAGGAGGTAATTCAAAGCAATATTTGTCCTTTCTTTTTTTTTGAAAGTACATTATTATACTGTTAAAAAGAAGACATGTATCAATTTTTTTTTAATTTTACTTTTTTAAAAGTGTTTTAAGGCTTTTAAATCAATATTTATGCAATTTTGTATCTTTCCTCTGTCAAAGGACTCCCAAATTGTGACAAAAAGACCATTAAGATATGGTCAGTGATGTAGTACTAGTAGAGAGAAAATAAGGACAAA
>JAWQFJ010022599.1:0-18699 GCA_034096865.1 Theodoxus fluviatilis | reverse complement strand
AAGCCATCACTGTCCTTCTGTGGCAAATTAACAAGGACTTCGGAAGAAAAAAACGCACCACCTTACTTCTTTTCATCATAGCTCCTTAACAGTACAACTTACACAGACACAATGTGTTGGTGAAATGTTCAGAAATGAACCAACAACAACATAAAACAAGCACTGTCTTTCTATTTTCAATCTATATTTATTCATAATTTTTCAAACTGACAAAATTAGGAAATTTGAGGCATCATTAATTGGCCAAGCTCAATTGTACACAAGAATTTCCAGTGCTAAAATTATAAAGAAATTGTCTGAAGATGGTCTCATGATATGACATTAGGAAAAACAAATTATTTCTCATGCACTTTGTGTTCTCAAAATCATGATACATCATTAGGAAACCATGTGTTGTACAAAAAATCCACAAGGGTTATTTCCGGACACCTCCTGATACATTTATTATTTATATTATTTCTGTTCAGCTATGCAATACATGCTGACAAAATATGTTGCTAAAATGTTACTAATGCTCCAAGGAAAGAGAGGGCCCAACATTCTAAATGCCAAGTATAAAATCATGTATACACTAATTTGTCACCTTACATGCAAAAATATGTGGTATTCCAAAGAGAATCAAAAAGAGTCCAGTCAACTACAGAAGGAATATTTGAATGCTAAGGGTAAGTATCAAGGAAGACTGAACCATTCTCATTCTAAAAAATCTAATTGTCTCATTGGCACCACCAGTGGAGGTGGAAGGGGTGGGGGAGACACCACCAGTGGAGGTAGAAGGGGTGGGGGAGGGACCACCAGTTGCTTCAGACTGCTGTAAGAATCTCTCATAATCAGTCCTCTTGTGGTATGCTTCAAAGCAAGGAGTCACACAGAGGGGCTTGTAGAGTAATATTTGGACAAGCTTGACTTGATGACGAGTTCAGTGATCAAAATGACTGCAAGGAACACGCACATTTCATCTTTGGTGACGTGACAGGTTTCCAGCTCAGCTGCGAAGTCGAGAGTGCAGCGATGGATTGGTCGTGCGGATCTTCTCAGCATACAGATTGGTCTGGTCAACCATCACTTCTACGATAGAGTCATCGATGAACAGTTTGAAGAAATTAATGGGCTCTGGATTCGAAGGCAAATTCACACACAGCTTCGACTCACCCGTGAAGGGGCATTGCAGCACTTCGCTCCTCTCCCTCGACCAGTCATTGTTTACATTCGTAACATTGTGATTGTCTTCGATCTCGCGATCAGTCATTCAGTGGGTGCCTGGGCGATGGGAGACAGATTGTTTTCATCAGGGATGCCTCTTCGAATTGCTAAGTCTACATTGTCATCACTGTCATAATCGGAATCTTCACTGAAGTCTAGAAACTGCACATCTTCGAAGACATTTCTAGGACGCCGGCGCAGAGCAGCCATTGCGAATTTCAACGTTCGCTCGACGCACAACAACAACGCCTAAATTTAGCTTGCAAACTCGTTCTCGCAAAAAATCAAGTGCTATATGATAGTCAAACCAAGGCCCTATCTCTTATCTCTAGGTAGCGACCATTCTCTGCAAGCTAAACGTGCCTATCATGTAGCTGTAGAGCTAAGACAACACATGGGGTATCGAGCGCGTCTTTATACGCGACTGCCACAGTGGCGCAGCTCACCACCTTACTTCTTTTCATCATAGCTCCTTAACAGTACAACTTACACAGACACAATGTATTGGTGAAATGTTCAGAAATGAACCAACAACAACATAAAACAAACACTGTCTTTCTATTTTCAATCTACATCTATTCATAATTTTTCAAAATGACAAAATTAGGAAATTTGAGGCATCATTAATTGGCCAAGCTCAATTGTACACAAGAATTTCCAGTGCTAAAATTATAAAGAAATTGTCTGAAGATAGTCTCATGATATGACATTAGGAAAAACAAAATATTTCTCATGCACTTATTGTTCTCAAAATCATGATACATCATTAGGAAACCATGTGTTGTACAAAAAATCCACAAGGGTTATTTCCGGACATCTCCTGATACATTTATATTATTTCTGTTCAGCTATGCAATAAATGCTGACAAAATATGTTGCTAAAATGTTACTAATGCTCCAAGGAAAGAGAGGGCAAAACATTCTAAATGTCAAGTATAAAATCATGTAACTTATATATATATACACTAATTTGTCACCTTACATGCAAAAATATATGGAATTCCAAAGAGAATCGAAAAGAGTCCAGTCAACTACAGAAGAAATATTTTAATGCTAAGGGTAAGTATCAGGGAAGACTGAACCATTCTCATTTACAAAAATCTGATTGTTTCATTGAAAAAAAAATCTGATTGGAGGGGGGGGGGGGGGGATGCAAATGATACAAGTGTTCAGTCATGCTGTTCACCTGAGGTGACTGCTGCACAGGGTTTGGTCCTTCTTCCAGCCCTGGAGGTGGTAGCATCACCAGTGGAGGTGGAAGGTGGCATCACCAGTGGAGGTGGAAGGGGTGGGGGAGACACCACCAGTGGAGGTGGAAGGGGTGGGGGAGACACCACCAGTGGAGGTGGAAGGGGTGGGGGAAACACCACCAGTGGAGGTGGAAGGGGTGGGAGAGACACCACCAGTGGAGGTAGAAGGGGTGGGGGAGGGACCACCAGTTGCTTCAGGCTGCTGCAAGAATCTCTTGTAGTCAGTCCTCTTGTGGTATGCTTCAAAGCAAGGAGTCACACAGAGGGGCTTGTAGAGTAATATTTGGGCAAGCTTGACTTGATGACGAGTCCAGTGTTCAAAATGACTGCAAGGAACACGCACATTTCGTCTTTGGTGACAGGTTTCCTTCCAGCTGCGAAGTCGAGAGTGCAGCGATGGATTGGTCGTGCGGATCTTCTTCTCAGCATACAGATTGGTCTGGTCAACCATCACTTCTACGATAGAGTCATCGATGAACAGTTTGAAGAAATCAATGGGCTCTGGGTTTGAAGGCAAATTCACACACAGCTTTGACTCACCCGTGAAGGGGCATCGCATCACTCGATCGCTCCTCTCCCTCGACCAGCCATAATGTTTACATTCGTAACATTGTGATTGTCTTCGATCTCGCGATCAGTGGGTGCCTGGGCGATGGGAGACAGGTTGTTTTCATCAGGGATGCCTCTTGGAATTGCTAAGTCTACATTGTCATCACTGTCATCATCGGAATCTTCACTGAAGTCTAGAAACTGCACATCTTCGAAGAGATTTCTAGGACGCCGGCGCAGAGCAGCCATTGCGAAATCTAACGTTCGCTCAACGCACAACAACAACGGCTAAATTTACCTTGCAACCTCGTTCTTGCAAAAAATCAAGTGCTATATGATAGTCAAACCAAGGCCCTATCTCTTATCTCTAGGTAGCAACCATTCTCTGCAAGCTAAACGTGCCTATCATGCAGCTGTAGAGCTAAGACAACACATGGGGTATCGAGCGTGTCTTAGTACGCGACTGCCACAGAAGTGCAGCTAGGAGTAGCGCGTCTCAGTACGCGACTGCCACGGTAAGGGTTAAGATTACACCATAATCACGTGGACCGTTAAGGTGCATGGAGTACAGTACTGCCAAGCAAGACGTTTGTCACAAAACGCAGATATATTAACGAGGCCGGATCTTAGCATAACTCCCCGAGTGAAGAACATGTCGCGATATATCACAAGTTCATCGGTCAGTCACGTGACTGTGAGGAAGAGATTTCAAACTGGGGTACTCTGTCGCCGGGGCAGAGTGCCTCGGGTACAGTGTCGCCGAATTTGGATGACAACGACCATTTCAGCGGAATTAGATTCTGCGATCACTGCTAACATCTGCACTGCAGATGGGAAGATTGAGCTTGAAGAGGTCATTAAAGAATATTTCATTCCTAGTTCTCGAATAGCTGACCCCGATGACTTGGATGATCGAAGTTCCAAGAGCGAGTCGGTGACTCGTATCCCTGTTAGGCAGCACATAATCTGTGTTAACTCAGCGAAATAGATGGAGGATGGATAGTGTTTTACGACCTATCAGCCTTTATAGGCTATGTAAGGCCATTAACCTTTAGGATGCCGCCAGCGCATTGATGCGCCACAGCGTACATTCCCCATACGTCCGCCGGCGCATCAGTGCGCCGAGCGATAGTGACGTGCTCTGTTTACTTGCCTAACATGGCCTTCGAGTCATGCTGTTCTAAAAATATCCCAGTCTCGTGCAGTGATCATGTGGCAACAAGATCCACCAATTTGGCAATCAAGAGAACGTGCCGCGAATTTTCTGCGAATTTTTCCACGAAGTTGCGTCTTCATTGTTTGTGAACGGGACTTTTTTCTTTGCCAATATGGCGACTGACGAAAAAGTTGAAGCACCTGTGGAGTTATTTTTCGATTCTGACTCTCAGAATATGAATTCGAAGGCTTTATCAACGTTGATGTGATGGGAGATGGAGGGATAGAGGGCAAGTACGTGCTTCGACCAATGTGTTGTGGTCTGTAGATTGAGAGGAGCAGGAGCTTGATTCAGATAAAAATGACTCGGCTGACTTCCCTAGCATAAGTAATTGTAGGATTTTTTGTTTTGTTTTACCCTAAAACATTTTCAGATGTATCTCCATTACTTGGAGACTCTATGCACTTTCATCAAAAGCTGTTGTATTCTTGAATAAATAGAGCAGTGTAGGAAAACACAGTGAATTTGTTGGTTTTTTTGTTGTTGTCTGTGTTCCATGATTTTTAGCAGCTGCAAAAAACATTCAATGGCATTTTCATTAATTGCATCATGTAGGCCATCCAGTTTCTACTGACCCTCCAAAAATCTACTTTAAAACTTGAATAGGTAATAAATGATGGTTTTTTAAGTAAACATGGTGTCAAATTTGACCACACATAATAAAATGTGTGGCTCTGGGGTAAAACAATGACGAAAATTGGCAGCACCCTTAAGGTTAAGCATGAAAATCACTAGATCAGTTTAAAGTAAACACAAATCAAGTGACCCTGTAACTAGTTATTTCCCTCTTACGAATCACGTAGGGAGACGCGGTGGTCATTTAGTGAAAAGAAAAAGACAGAACAGATTGCAAAGAGACCTTTGATGCATCACAACAAATGAACGCTGAAAAACCATCTGAAAGTCAATGACAGTGAAAAGCTTTTACTTTCATATGGTAACATAAAAAGACAAGAAAAAAAATATATAGATGGAAGAAAAAAGAAGGAAGTATTTGAAATAAATATTGCTTTTGCCTGTTTATACACTTTCTATTTGAGGCAAGGTTTGGAGATGTGATGATTTCTGCTCATCTTTGCTATATTCTGCTTGCTGATACTCCAAACATTCCTCATGCTCTGCTCAGAAGGTGACAGGTCTGCATTTGAAATGCCATATTAAATTGAAAAATCAAGAAAATGCTAATAAACTTGGCAGGATACTTGCCCATACACTGCTTCATCTCTGTGGCAAATTTAATGAGTCTAGAATAAGGGTTGCTAAGGGAAAAAAGGGAATAATGTCTGTAAACTTGAAACGCATTTTTCTATATATAAAAAAGTAATATAAGGGTGTCTATCTTCAAAGTCATGTGAAATCGTGTAGGGTAGTGATATTTTCATGATTCTTGCACCATTGAAAAGCTTGTTGTGTGCTTTTTTTGAAAACATACAGATCTCAAAATGTTCAAAATGCAACGAGTGACTCATTTTGTGATGGATTTCACAAAAAAGAATTAGTTTACTGGGTACTACTACCTTAAGTTAACACTCAGATTACATGTCAGTGCCTCTCACACCATGGACTGCACGCAATGGAGCACATGGCGTCCTAACAATGCACTAATTGGCCCTCCATGGTAAATTAACCGACTTTAACAAATCTCTGCACCACCTCATTTCAATCTGTCATAGCTCCTAAGCTGTATACTTTACATAAATAGTATGTATTGATGAAATATTCAGATATGAATAACCACAACAAAAAGCAAACTCTTGACTTTCTAATTTCAGTCTACATTATTAATTTGCCTCAATACCAAAGACTTCATGGTAGAATGCGTAATGACCCAGTTTGTTGCATTCCCATTAAGATATATGCAAATTAATTCATCATGCTTGACTGTAAAAAGCATGGAAATTCTTTCTATGCATTAAGATTAGCAGCACCTTCTTGGAAAGTTGTCAAGGCCTGAGTACTTACATAAGTGAGGACACTTAAAAATAAAACAAAAATATTAACTGCAGTTTCCATTGCAAAGTGTACCATGGTTTCATGTGATTTTGTCATTAATTCTCCAGGTTGTGTAATTTTACAAGTTAACTTTATTTTGTCATTCATGTTACTGTGCATTAGGAGTGGAGTGCATGTACAAGTTTGTATTTAGTGTCTACAAGCAAAAGCTTAATATAAATTATGTTCCTCTTGTCAAATTCAACATTCTTTAAAGATCAATTCAATCTAATTCAAACAAATCAAGACAATTCAATTCAGTATCAAAACAAATAAAACTGACCACCACAATGAGGGGGAGTTCCTAAAAACAGCCGGAACCCTGCAGAAAGCAAGCCCTCAACCTCCTTGTGAACATCCAAGTGTGGTGGAGTGAAAGAGAAAATCAATTCATCAGGCAATGTGTAATGCAGTGTGCAGCAAACAGAGAGGAGGAGTCACTGAGAACACATTCTGCTCCTGTGTTTCAAAGCAAGCAGCTATCTCTCAGTACAAGCTGCTGTCCAAGGCCAGAAGCCTAAAAAGGTTTTCCAACAGAAGTCAAGACCACATTGAAGATGAATTATGCAGCAAATCATGACCAGAGCAAGTTACACATGCACTCCAGACACAAGCAGGTCACAAAGCAAACACGAAAGCAGGAAAACTACAGTTTATTATTAGTATATATATCAATGATAACCTCTTGGTGAGCTGTATTTTTCAAGTGAATATTATCATCTAGCAGAACACAACACACAACGGTGACAGACACAGAACAAAATACAGACAGCCCAAGAGGTGGAGACTTGCAGTGAAGGCCCCATGCTCCGACCGGAGTGAAGAGGACTAAGTCAAGTAAGTCAATATATTTTTTTCTGTCTCTCTCTGTGTCTGTGTGTGTGTGTGTGTCTCTCTCTCTCTCTCTCTCTCTCTCTCTCTCTCTCTCTCCCTCTCTCCTCTCTTTTCCCTCTGGGTGTTTGCCTGCCTGCCTGCCTGCCTGCCTGCCTGCCTGCCTGCCTGCCTGCCTGCCTGCCTGCCTGCCTCCCTCTCTCTCTCTCAAGGAGATGTGGCCTAACAAAATAAAGTGTTCATTCTCTCTCTCTCTCTCTCTCTCTCTCTCTCTCTCTCTCTCTCTCTCTCTTTCTCTCTCAGTCAATTTAGGCCAGGCACCATCTTCAAGTGCAATCAGGCTGCATTACACCGAGTGCAGTTATCAACTGCTGCATTCAGTTCTTTCCTGAAGATGCTACTGCAGATGGCCTCGAGGGTCTTCCCACACTTTTCCTGCTTTGCAGCTCAGGTTAATTGTTAGCACATACACTTAAAGTCTAAACAATGACAGGGCTGAACATGAACTTGCCTAACCCCTGTACTGAGTTGTCTAAAATATCTGTGTAAGGTCTAAAATATAAAGCCATTTACTGATACAATGGACAGGTCACACAAAGAGTGCAATTTCTCCACTTATCAGATAACCACTTAGTACATGGGAGCAGGAAATCACATAATGCAAAAGTGTAACAGTCAACTCAAGAGCAAAGTTTTTATAACTTTTTAAAAAATATCACAGTTTTAAATTATTATCTATTGCATGACAGCAAAAAGAATGTTTACATACAACCACAACACACAACATAACCCATGGAGAGTGTTTACAGTTTTTCATTTGGAGTTCAGTTTCTGGAAAAAGTGACCACAACTGCAAATTATGTCTGTCACTTACAATTCCTTCTTTTAAAGATTTCATTTACTTTTTTGGCCTTCTGGCCCTCTGACTCCCTTCTCACCATCTGTCAAGTGCTCTGGCCCAATCATGGTCATCTACAGAGGTACTTCCAAGCTGATAAAAATGAGTTTGGACAGTGTTTACTGTGTTAAAGCTCCTCCATGTCATTTTCTTCAATATGGAGAGGCCCTTCTCTACAGCTGCGGTTGAAAGTGGCTGAACTTCGATGATTTCTGCCAGCGTTAGGAAAGCATGATATTCCTGAAGTCTGTCTTCATCTTGAGGCCAGTCTCACACGGCCTGCTTTGATGTCTGTCTGCCATTCGGTCATCCATTCACGAAGCGTGTTTGGCAGTACTTATACTCAAGGGCCATAACTCTGCAGTCTCGACCGCTTACTAACGAACGTGAACAAAAATCGAGTGCCCGGGTAACTTTACCACACATTTAGCCTGTCCAATATTTAGTTTCACCTGAACTGGGCAGTTGGGCAGTTCTCTGTGTTCAGACCTGACGGGTTACATGCCACAGAGCGCCGATAAGTAATTGCCGGCTCTCCCTAACACTAACAATAACAATACATACACTCATAATCATACACTGATACAGTAACTTAACTTAACTGAGTAAGAACTTAAAGAAGAGTGATGTGCTAGAAAGCACTAAATGAGTAAATCTATCTCTATAATCTGTATTGTTAATCTTCAGCGTTAGTACATATAAAGCCTACTAAAGAGCATTGAGAAACAGTAGTCCTGAAACACAAAAATACAAGAAAGCATCTACAAGCGTTGTAGTGAACGAGAAAAGCGTAGCACGTAACCGTAACGACGAACGATCACACAGCGATGTAATTGACGATTGCCCTCGTGTTTATACTGCTCCGACAAGACTGCAACTCATGCAATGTACACGGAAAAAAACACTGATCAGGTCAAAAGAAAACACTGGACTCACAAGTTCTGTTTTCCGCTTTTTGGCGGCAGATGCGCCACCCTGATTTTTCGCCTTTGAATTTCGCGATCGGCCCGACGACATCTTGAAAGCCCCGGACTAACGTTGTTTTCTCAACCACAAGAGCTCGTTTCAGTGAATTGCTTCCCCTCGTTCGTGTTTCTCGCTAATCATGTACTTGGAAGCATTTTATAGTAGCAGATTCCTTTCCCACATACATAAAATGAGTTTCAATTAAATAATTCTGCACATGAATATAATGAAAACGTCTCTCTCTCTGTGTCTCTCTCTCTCCTTCCCTTCCTCCTCCCTCCCTCCCTCGATCCTTCCCTCCCCCCCCCTCTCTCTCTCTCTCTCTCTCTCTCTCTCTCTCTCTCTCTCTCTCTCTCGCTCTCTCTCATCTCCCCCCCCCCCCCCCCCCACACACACACACACACACGACCACCACGTGCGTGTGTGTGCCTGTGCGAGCGTGTATGCTGAATCAGCATTTTTTTTTAACCTATATACATGTCGAATGCTAGTATACTTTTGCTATCCGAGTTTATTCCAGAAGGGAACCTTAAATTCAGACCTCCATAGTTCCTTGTAGAAACTGAGCCCCTCGAAGTAGTAGTAGTAATAGTAGTAGTAGTAGCAGCAGTAGTGGTGGTGGTAGTAGTAGTAGTAGTAGTAGTAGTAGTAGTAGTAGTAGTAGGCCTAGTAGTCGTCGTAATAGTAGTAGTAGTAGTAGTAGTAGTAGTAGTAGTAGTAGTAATAGTAGTTGTAGTGGTGGTAGTAGTAGTAGTAGTAGTAGTAGTAGTAGTAGTAGTAGTAGTAGTAGTAGTAGTAGTAGTAGTAGTAGTAGTAGTAGTAGTAGTAGTAAACATCAAAGAGCGGACAGGCTTGACCTTTGCTGACTCACAGCGAGCCACAGAGGATACAGATTGATGGAGTAAGATTGTCCGAAAGTCATCAGTGGTGCCTCAACAACCCATCTCCGGGTTAAGAGACTGAACTGAACTGAGTAGTAGTAGTAGTAGTAGTAGTAGTAGTAGTAAACAGCAGCAGCAGCAGCAGCAGTAGTAGTATAGTAGTATATATATAGTAGTAGTAGTAGTAGTAGTAGTAGTAGTAGTAGTAGTAGTAGTAGTAGTAGTAGTAGTAGTAGTAGTAGTAGTAGAAGTAGTGGTAGTAGTGGTAGTGGTAGTAGTGGTAGTAGTAGTAGTAGTAGTAGTAGTAGTAGTAGTAGTAGTAGTAATAGTAGTAGTAGTTGTTGTTGTTGTTGCATAAGTACATGCCACCAAAGCAGGGGCGGATCTGGGGGGGGTGCAATGGGTGCAATTGGCGGGACAAAAAAAAAAAAAAAAAGAAGAAAAGAAAGAAAGAAAGAAAGAAAAAAAAGAGATATGTTGATAATGTAGTAATGTAAATGTAATTGCACCCCCCCCCCCCCCCAAGCAAAAAGACAAAAAAATGAGAGAGAGACTCAGGGAAAGAGATGTTGATAAATATTGGAATGTAAATATAATTGCACCCCCCCCCCCCTCCTCGGCTTAAAAAAAAAGAAAGAGAGAAGCTGATAAATATAGTAATGTAAATGTAATTGCACCCCCCCCCCCCCCCTCCCTCGGCAGAACAAAAAAGAGAAAGAGATGCTGATAAATATAGTAATGTAAATGTAATTCCACCCCCAGCCAAAAAACTAACTAAATAAATTAAAGAAATAAAATACATAAACAATGATAATACATTTAAAAAAATGGAAAGAGAAATATGTTGATAAATATAGTGATGTAATTGCACCCCCCCCCCCCCCCCCAGCCAAAATAAAAAGGGGTGGGTGGGTGCAGAGAGAGAGAGATGCTGATAAATATAGGAATGCACTAGTAAAATTAAATGTAATTGCACCCCCCCCCCTTACACACACACACACACACACACACACACACACACACACACACACACACACACACACACACTCACACATACAGCAAAAAAAAAGAAGAAAAAAAAGAGAAAGAGAGAGAGAGAGCCTGAGAGATGCTAATACAGGAATGAAAATAGACATTCCAGATGCTGTCAACAGATTTGCAACAAAATACAACGCAGTCATGCGCCTTCAGCCACAGAAAATGTTGTCACATGATTAGGCCTATGACTAGGCAAATTCCTCCATGTGTGTGTTTATTCAATGTCTCTAGACTGACCAGGCCTGACTCCCACAACAAACTGGTTACAGATGTCTTCTTACATATTCGGAATAAAGATTATTAAATTCGAGGTATGATCTTGTTGCAAAGACTTTTTCCTCATGTTGTTTTTGTGAATTGTGATTCTTTATTATTAACATCGAACTTATTTAGCACTGTACATTTTCGAGCATGTGCTTCCCAAGAGAGAGACAGTTGGTCCTATCTCCACCCCCCAACACATCAGTGGCAAAATGTATCGCCTGAAAATAGCACTTTACACGCTCAGATTGCACCAGATTGCACCATTTTGCTTCCTTTTTAAAAAAATTTCCGGGGGGGCATGCCCCCGGACCCCCCTAGCATGCTCGGCGCTTCGCGCCGTCGGTTCGGCGCTTCGCGCCTTCGCTGATAAGATACATAACAAAACAAAAAAGAACTTTGCACCCCCCTCTTTCAAAACCCAGATCCGCCCCTGCAAAGATTATAGGTTACACATATAATCTTTGATGCCACGCAGCTAAAGCTGTTACTGCAAATGTTTCTTGCATAACGTCTCCTGATACGGGTCGGAGGTGCGCGAGTCTTGCACCCGGACAGTCGAAATTCCGGTAGTCACTTTCCAAACAACTTTATTAGTTTATTGTCACTTTACAGCAGACGAAACTCACGACATGGTCAGTGTTTCGCAAGTCTTTGTTCTTGCCTTCAAAAGTGGTACTTCATTCAGGAATTGAAGAAGTAGTAGCAATAGAAATATTTGCCATCGTCGTCATCGTCAGCGTCGTTGTTGGAATAGTAGAGCTGAAATGGTCGTTGTCAACAACATTTGGGGACAGAGTACTCGGTGTTTGAAATCTCGTCCTTACAGTCACGTGACATACCGATGCTGCCGCTGCGGCCGATCGGCGATTAGAGTAAAAGTGTCCGAGAGAAACCCATTCTCCCCTACCAGCACTGTAACATGCGTGTCCTTTATGCGTCCTTTACGGACCATGCATGCCTCCCTGTAGGCCGGCACTGTATTCAAATAGTTCAACAAATCTTGTCCCATTCGAACGTCGACCGCCATTTTGATAGGTAAACTGCCGGTTGTTGGCAGTCTCGTTCTCGTTCAAATGCCGAGATTTCAAAGACCGAGTACTCTGTCCCCGGGGACAGAGTACTCCGAGCACTCTGTCCCCGAATGTTGTTGACAACGACCATTTCAGCAATAGTAGAAGTAGTAAGTATAGTAGTAGCAGTAGTGGCAGCAGCAGCAGCAGTAGTAGTAGTTATAGTGCGCTCTTCAGATGTGGAACAGAGTACCTGTGAGGGCCCGGATTGCACACTGTACGGAGGATTCACACACATACGTGCTTGTTTGCTTGCTTTGCTTGTTGGCCCATTTCGTGTCCGAAGAAGGCGCACGATCCGGCATAGCAATTCATCTGTGAGTTCGCATATGGCTCATCAACCCCAGTCTGAAGGCGCAGAGTCTGTGGCAGTGTGGACACTGGAACTCGGTCGTTGCTGATGTTGGTCAATGGCGCTGCTCTCGTACTGTGTTAAGTTTTTGACATCTGGAATCCTGGAGGTGGGTGGCAGCTTGGCGGACAATAGCTCGCCAGCGTTCTCGATTTCTGGCACATTCCTCCAACTACCTTGGTTTGATCATGCACCAATTGAGATTGGCTTTAAGGGAATCTTTGTAGCGTGTTTTGGTCCACCTTGGCGTCTCTTGCCACACACAAGCTCGCCATACAATAGGTGTCTGGGCATGCGGTGTTCCTCCATGCGAATGACATGTTATACCCATCGGAGTTGTTCCTTGACTCAATTCTGGTGCACCCAGCATGGTCTTGCCACGGATGCCTAGAATGGAGCGAAGTGCTCGCAGATGGAATTTGTCCAGCTTTCTGACGTGATTTCGATACAATGTCCATGATTCACATCAACAAAGGAGGGAGGGGAGGACCACGTACTGCACGATATACTTTTGTCTTGGTTGACAGGCGTATGTTGTGCTGGTTCAGCACCCTGTTCCGGAGACTCCCCAGTGACCGGCTGGCTCTTGTTTAATCTAGCTGCAACTTCGCCATCCAAGGAGCCATCGTTTGAGATGGTACATCCAAGGTATTTGAAGGTATTGGTTCATCGAAATGTGAGCCTATAGTCCGTTTCAACATTGCTCTGTCAGTGGAGACAAAGATTATTCGTCTGCTAGCCATCTAGGTACATACGACCGGTGAGGTTTGTTTACTTATCTTCTGTGGGTTTTGTGCAGAAAGTATACGTTAAAACAGTCTAATATGACTATTTTCGATTAGTTTTTAATCTAATTAATATTTTTGCATGTTTTAACGCGGCCGGATCTTTGGCATTACTCCCCGGGCGTGCGAAGTCAGTAGCGTCCACTACAGAGCAATGTTTAAACGGACTATAGGCTCACGCGCATGCGCACAAGCATCCATTTAGATGAACCAAATCTTTCGATTTCACAACGCCTGCTACAAAAAAACAAAGCCAAAACACCCCCATTATTGCAGCAAATCATTTTATTACACATTACACCGTAAATGTATTCACAAACATGATCGGAATGCATCAGAAACGCGTCGACAAACAAGCACTTTTTACATGTATCTAAGCAGAGTGATTACTTCCCCATAGTCCAGGCCGCTTGGGGCGCAACGTGTCTCGATCCTCATAACAATGAGCTTATGAGCTATCTTTGTGTAACCTATAATCTTTGCTTTAACTCTGTGTTAACCCCATCCATGGTAGGAGTTTCAGTGGCATGAGCATATGCAAAGGAGGGCCCGTATTCACAACGGCGATTTATCTTTTTAACACTCGATTTATCCCCTAGCCCCGCGTTATCTTGATCGGTTAGATAAGGTACGCTCGTCAGAGGATCCTAGGTTGCGCTTTGCTATATATACTGGTTTCCAGCCAAGGGAGAGCGGAACAGGCAGTTGGAATCGTCTGAGTTTAGAGATCGGAGTTACAATAAATCGCCGCTGTGAATACGGGCCCAGGACTCCCATACCCCTGCCATTGGTCTTTAAGAATGACGTAGAGAGACGCAGTGGGTCTGCTCATAGCTCGACCCCCAGAGGCTCATTGGTGAGGAGGGAGCAAAAAAGCTGACCGATGACTTGGGCCAGGCAAGTTTTACACATGTAAGAATTTAGTGCAAATGAGGAATGTGTTTAAACTTAAAGTACTGGACATATCATTATAGAAGCTTAATCCAGCTATTGAGAGAGAGAGAGAGAGAGAGAGAGAGAGAGAGAGAGAGAGAGAGAGAGAGAGAGAGAGAGAGAGAGAGAGAGAGATGTTAGGCCAGGGTGGTTGGGGTGGATAGAAATGCAAGTGCATCCAGCACTAGTGCTAGGGAGGAGTCGAAGCTGAACCACTCGTAGGTCGTTCAAAAGATCTTGCGCTCGATCCAGCGCTCGACGAGCCCAAATTGTCAATCTTGAACGACTGTACTGTACATGACCGAGCGCCAACCATGATGGTTTCCGTTATTCATTCTCATTGTCGCGAAGTGCGCATCTCAACCAACTGAGCGAACCAGCAGCTGCAGACTGGTCGTTTCTTAAAGAAGCTGATATATTTTGCTGCAGCTGTGCAAGAAGGCTCGGCCCCGCTCGAAAAGAAAATGCATGTCGAAACTATAGGACATTCTCATTAACGTAACCTGCAGGAGTTATCCTCGGCGCTCTCTGTCGAAAAACAACGCGTTCATCTCTGCTACGGTGTAGCAGGGTCACGAGTTTCGATTGGTCGGTTTCTTTAATTATTTTTAAAGCACGTTACCATTAAAAGTAGAGGGTTTTGGAGGCCCTCTTTGAATACACGAATCCCCAATATTATTTCACACTCAAATTTATCACTCTTGATCGAAGAAACGACTTAATACAAGTATTAGAGTCGAAAATCATTCATACACAATCTTTGGTGACGTTTCACCCAGTGGCAGAGGTCAGCTTCCTGTCAAGGTCGTGCAGCAGCTAGAGCATCTCAGAAGGCGCTCTAAATGCTTCACACTAGAGTGCGCCACTTGCTGTGCCTAGCAACGATAAAACTACAGAACTCGTAGCCGCATTTGATTGGCTCATACTAAACACAACTAATTGGAAGTCACTCCACGGACTTGCACGGTAAACATGCTTCGAACCATGGAGTTTACACACCATGGAAGTGGCAAACGTGCCGATTGCTGTCACATTTCGAAGAAATAAATGTTTTCGTGCTCTCATCACCGTGGCAGAGTGGATCGTATGTCTTGGTTTGATATTTGTAGTAAACGTCGGCATTTATACCCATGAGGGTAACGATTTAGCAGACGACACACATGTTTGGATTCCCTTGACCTTCCTCTCTGACTAGTGATGGTTACCTCCCTTTTGTTATTAATGGATTTTCAACCCTAATGCTTTTATTATTCGATGAAGAGGGATATAAATGAATGTGAAATTATTTAGGGGATCCATGTATCCAAAGAGGGCCTCCAAAACCCTCTACTTTTAATGGTAACGTGCTTTAAAAATAATTAAAGAAACCGACCAATCGAAACTCGTGACCCTGCTACACCGTAGCAGAGATGAAGCAGAGTCAACGGAACGCAGGGATATAGGTCGATTCTCGAAGCGTCTGCACTGAATACTAGATCTTTGCTAGATCGCTCAAAGTACATGTATGTGAGGGTGGAAAACAGTACTGTGTCATGTAAAGCTCGAATGAGTAGCAGCAGATAACTGTTTAGTTCTGGCTTGAATGGACAATTTCGTTTCCCTGGTCTGGCGAGGACCGAAAATTCACTCTCATCCAGTCGATGAGTGATCAACTTGCCCGCACGGCGTAATGTATAGGCCTATAACTTGTAAGATCGGGTCGATGATGACAAGAAAATGGCATTAAAACACACAAAAAGTTTCATTACAACTAAAATCACCGATTATATTAATAACTGGCCATTTTTACACTTACACTTACAGCTCAAACTTTACAACGCAAACAAAACACCTGCGGGGAGTGTCGTGGTCTCGCATCAAAACTCAATGCACGAGTGATCGTTTCACTATCTGATCCGACATGGTATTCCAGCAAACAAGCAACTACTGCAACTTCATGAAGTTATTGAAATCTCAAAGTGTGATGTCAGACATCGATTGACCGATCGAGTTCGACTGCAGCTGCCGGTTGCATTCTCGAACATTTCGTCCGCACTGAATACTATAGTATAGATCGCTCAACTTAAGTATGTGGGTGTGGAAAACAGTACTGTGTCATTTGCCATAACCATCGTGACAAAATTATTGATGGAAAAGTTGTCAAGCTACATGGCATTCCAGCAAACAAGCAACTACTGCAACTTCATGAAGTTATTGAAATCTCAAAGTGTGATGTCAGACATCAATTGTTGAATTGACCGATCGAGTTCGACTGCAGCTGCCGAATCAAACGTAAGCGCTGCTCCCAAGCTCGTTTAAGTTGCTTGTGGTCGTTTCGCTATCTGATCCGACAATAATTACTAAACATTGATATCAAAAGCACTATTCAACATTTTTGGCGGGTGGTCTACCCCGCACAACTAAAATCTACGGTTAACATCATTTCCACAAGCCGAACTACGTGAAGTTACACATTACGCCGAGTGCGCGCAAGTTGATCGACTAGATGATAGTGAATTTTCGGTCCTCGCCAGACCAGGTAAACGAAATTGTCAATTCAAGCCAGAACTAAACAGTTATATCTGCTGCTACTCATTCGAGCTTTACATGAAACATTATATCACACTAGCTCGATCGTCTGCTGGCGTAGCATTCTGTAAACCCGAGTCAGTAGTATTGACTCTGGCACAGTTCGCAATGAATACGTAATAGGCTTGACCCTTGGCATTACAGCCTTGCGCCAAAAATAGTTCGTTCTGATACTATTTTTCTCTCCACTTTTTACAGAAATCATTCAGATGTAAAAACTTGGTTCCATTGCAACACAAACATTTTATTGTATCGAATAAACGCTTGTTTGTTGTCTCAACAAGAGTAAGTTAAGAGTTTTGTGCGAAATAGTCTTAGAACTACTTTAACGGCGTATGTCAGGGGGCACATCGGCTATCCCACAAGCCTCTTGTGTGACCTCCGCTTGCATAAATTGGCCAAAAACCTTCCATCACGTGATGTGAACTGTGCTAGAGATACTTTTGCCGGTAGGCGAAATCTCTAGTTTACTAGAATGCTGGCGTAGTGACTAAGGTTCGATTGCGTTCGTCTGCTAGCCAGCTAAGTACGTACGGTGAGGTTTGTTTACTTATCTTCTGTTGGTTTTGTGCAGAAAGTATACGTTAAAACAGTCTAATATGACTATTTTCGATTAGTTTTTAATCTAATTAATCTTTTTGAATGCTTTAATGTCATCCTTTTGCCATGATCTAGCGATCATCCCATGAGCTTCTATTTTTACCAGTCTACCGGAACTAGTGGAAGTAAAGGGACAAAACTCGAGCTGAATTTCCGTTTCAGAAGTGAGAATGTCCTATAGTGCTGACTCAGCGTAAGTAAGAATTAAACGACGCATCAAGGGAGGTAACAATACAAAGGATAAAACGTAAGATATAGAGTTACCTCACTTCTACCTTTTTCGACATCTTTCGTTGAAATCTTTGCTCGCATCTTCCAAGATAATTATTTCAGAGCAGGGTTTGTTTTTTTCTTCCGAAAACGAACATAACAATATCAGCCTAACTTCTTGTAACTTCTAGCACAGGCTGAGTGTTAATTAGGTCGAAATTAGTGCCATTGCGCTTTTTTGTTATAGCTATTCCCTTCCAATCCCCAAATGCAGCTAGTCGAGGGCGAGCGAGACCACCTACGGCTAATGAGCGAGAAACGTGGGCAACTCCTAGCCCTCGAGATTCTACGCCTAACAAACGCACCCTAGCATTCGATAGCGCTACACCAGTCAAGAGTCGAGCGCTGTCGAGCGCTATCAAGCGCTAGGCCTCTTGAACGACCTATAGGTTTGTAGCAAATGGCAAGTGCGCTCTCTGTCTCTCTGTCTCTCTCTCTGTCTCTCTCTCTCTCTCTCTCTCTCTCTCTCTCTCTCTCTCTCTCTCTCTCTCTCTCTCTCTCTCTCTCTCTCTCTCCAAGACTACCTCCAGAAATGTATAGAAAAGGGTTTGATTGCTTTTACAACAAAATACATTAATTAAATTTATCTTGAAATAATATATTATTGCAATGAGTTTTGAACAAATACAAACAGTGAATAAGCGAAATTAGCTAGTCAAGAAATACTTAAAAGCACGAGAGGCGAACAAAGAACAAGTAACTGCATGAAAAAATGCTAAGGAAGAGTACCAAAGAGATGTTGTACAGCCTTTCACTCAACCCATCGTGTATGCGATACAGCTGCCGCCTTTATTACAGCCTATGCTTCCTCCAGCTTTGCCTCCTGCTTTACCAACACCTAGAACAGGTATTTCAGCTGACTTGGACTCTGAAATAAGTCCTGATGTTTTACTGAGGTATGGGCTGCCTATGATATCAAAAACACTGGAAGCTATTATTAGAGAGGAGGGGTCAGAATGTTTTGGGAACACTAAAAATACTAGATGATGATTCAGTAAAACACATCAAGATGCTGGGGAGGAAATAAGGAGGA
>JAWQFJ010022598.1:97500-115393 GCA_034096865.1 Theodoxus fluviatilis | reverse complement strand
CCGTCCTCGAGCAACCTGGGGCGGGTTTCAAAATGCGAAGATCTCGGTAGATCTACGCAGATCTCGCCGAATGGGCAGTTTCATTCTTTGCTTGCTAGCGAGCCAATCGTAGACGAGCGTAGATTGAGCGAGGCAGCTTGAGAGGTGCCTAGCTTTTAAGATTCAAGATGGCGGACAGCATGAGTACAGTGCGCGCCGCCATCTTGGAGACAAAAGTTCGGCGTGGATGCGTCGACCTGCATTCGATGTGTAAACTGTAAAAGCTTTCACGACCTATTGATGCATTCAACATACACCTTTGATAAATTAATGCTGTGCATGGCTTATATTTTCTTTGGATGGGTTGCTAGTATCTCGAAATAGAGCGTTTTCTGAGTGAACCGGCAACACGTCGGCCATTGAAATGTGGCTAGTTCACCTCTTGTCGTGACGTCTACGCATGCGCATTAGTTCGTCACGTTGGGTAGTTTCTTTTTTAGCTAGCTCTTACTGCGAAGCAAGATCTTGCGACCAAGATCGACTACCTATTTTGAAACCCGCCCCAGCTGGGCCAGCTCCACACGTCGCGAGTGCGAGGCGGGCTCCTCCGCAGGCACGCCTCATGTCGAGAGAGTGGCAGTGGTGGCGAATCCTTCCGGCAGAACGGGCGCTTCTCCTTTGCGCCGGGCACATGCAGCCCGTCCGCGTCCAACAGTGCAGACATTATCGAGTGTGTGCCCAGACACGGCCCCAGTTACAATGGACTGCTGGAAATTCCTACTGGGGAAAAACGTTTAGCCGGACTGAGGAGTGTTGTCGGGAGACTGGCCTATGGTGGAGGCCTGATTGTGAACTTGCGGACAAAAGTGACCTTGGACGAGTTAGGAGGCAGTACACAGGGACGTCGTCGGCGTAGTGGACACTGTGATTTAAGCGATGGGTTGTGTGGACACGGAGAACATGGATCTGGACCAAAGATTATAGTCTTTGCCCTGACAGAGCTGTACTCACAACACTGCATGACATCTCACCAGGGTCTTCTGGCACCTGTGATGGGACCAGGCCTTGATAGTACACAGGTGTTCAGTTGTCTTGTAATGAGTCATCTCGGGAGTGCATGCATTAACACCAAAGTGCTATGTGAAGAAAATCGTGTCATTCAAAGTTACCAGTGGAGGGTGAGGCATTTACCGTAATTGTTGTGGAGTGATGGGGATCTTTTCTTTCTTCAGAAAAAAGCGAGGGATAGGGGTCAACCTTCAACAGGTAGTAGTTCACAAAGGGTGGATTCCTTTGTGGTTGAGAAAAGTGGCATATGAAAGCCACGGTTTTAGAAGTTGTAAACAATTGTAAGTGTTTGGGTTTTGTGTTCAAAACCAAACTGTCAATAACAGCTGCTGATAGATGGTGCAATCAACGAAAAGGATTTTGTACAACTTCAGATGCAAAGACTGCGTGGCCTTTCATCAAAAGTGGAATGCAGAACTTTGTAACAGTGACATATTTGTTTTGTGTCGTTTATGTAAACATACGCTGCAGTGTAAAAACGATCTTGTTGACGCTACCTTTAAAAAGTTCATGGATGTCTTTGTGTGCTTAAGGCTAAAAGCAATGACCTGGGATCAAATGTCAGACCCAGAAAAGAAAACCATGGTAATATACTTTGACCCTTATGTAAAGACGTTGAGACAGAAACTCGTTTTCTATTCAACTGTCATGGCTGCGAAGAGGTTAGGAACAAATACCTTGCAAAGTACGTGAAAATGAAAGTAATACATGTATATATTGTATGCTCGAAGGATGGGAAATGCAGAAATCGCGAAATGTCGCAATGTTTATCTACCACGCTTTCAACGTTTGTGTGCGGGCAACAACAAAGCACGAAACAATAGTGTGATGATGACAATTTATTATTTTCCTGCATGCACAGATAACTCATCTTTGGGATCGAGTGTGGCCATATTATTTTTACGTCCACGCCTACGTGGATGACTGTGATGGAATGGAAAATGCAAGTGCTATGTGAAGAAAATCGTGTCAATCAAAGTTACCCGTGGAGGGTGAGGCTTTTACCGTAATTGTTGGGGAGTGATGGGGATCTTTTCTTTCTTCAGAAATAAAGCGAGGGATAGGGATCAAACTACAACAGGCAGTAGTGTAGATCTTGAATAGCCTTCACGCATTTCATCCTATGTGGCTTCGCCTGTTGTCCAGTTACACCTGCCTAGAGTGATTCATGACTTTCTCCTCGCACCACAGGTGTAGAACAGCATTTTCAACACTGAATGAAAGTAATGAATGGGAGGGAGGGAGGGACAGGGGATTGGAGCTTGGGGTGGGGTGGCATTCTCATGACATCACGTGACTGTGAGGAATTCATAGCTCTACGGTTGTAAATCGGGATGATAATAATAGACAAGGAGCGTCCCCAACTGGGAAGTCTCCGACCGCTGCATTGAAGTCGAGGAAACATGATTATCAGAGTAACACAGAATTGGGGGGGAGGGGGGATGCGTGGGGGGTGGGGATTTCCAACAGTCATCAAGGCAATTTTACTGTGTGATCAAAAACAGAACACGAGAGTTAAGCAGTTGACAAACACTCCATGAAAGTATTATGCTGATGAATAAATATAGCAAGAGTAAAATCTTTGGAATGTGTAGCAGACATGTACAATATCTTGCTCGATTGAAGTGGGTATGAATCGCAAACATAAATCTTAACAACGAAGCACAGGATGAGGTGAAAAAAGGCAATGGCCAGCAGTCATGACCACCATACAGTGTCATGCCTGGACGCTGTCCGGGAGTCAGGTCTCAACCAGCCCTTTATGCAGCTGGTGGTAGTGGTAGTGGTGATATCATCGTGGTTAAAAGTAATGGTGGAGGGGATTAGGCTGATGGTAGTGGTGATGGTGGTGGTAAGGATGATGGTGATGACAGAGGTGGTATTGGTGACAGTGGAGGTGGTAGTGGTGGTGTTGATGGTTAAGTTGATGTAATGGATGGTGATAGTAATGGTGATGATGGTGGTGGTAGAGGTAGTGAAGGCGGTGAAGTGATGGTAGTGATAGAGATTGTGCTAGTGATAGTGGTGGTTGTCGCCTAGGTATTCACTGAGATGTAGTCGTGGTGGCGATAGTGGTTGTGGGGGTGGTGACAACGGTGGAATTGTAACAGCAGTGAAGGTGGCAGCATTGGTGGAAGAAGTGGTGCTTAGAGTCCTGTCATTCCTGGTAGACTGTGTTGGTGATGGCTAAGGCGTGTGTGGGGAAAGAGAAGGTAAAGTCTTAGAGGCAAGGGACATAGCAAAGATTGGCAGATCCGGACTTGCACTTTAGAATGAAGAAACACCGCCATGGATTTCTGCTTACTAAGAGTTCACGAACATCACAGAGGGGTATGGAATGCGTGCGATCCGATTCGCATGTGACTGAGGAACTTACACTTTGCCTTGAATGGTCTGTTCCAAGTTATATTGCAGTGATGATCACAATAATGATATGAAGGGACTTCGCACACGCACACACTCCAGTAACGTCACCGCCATGAGAATCAAGTGTTACATTCGGCCAGAGCCGCTCGATGTCCGCTTCATCAGCTGGAACCTCTGGTTGTTGGGCCTCTGGTGAGAGCCCAAATAGATCAGGCGGTGGCGGCCCCGCACAGCCTACGGGGATACCAGGGAGGCATCAGGACAGCCAGATCATTCAGAGGCAGGCAGATGCTGCTGGAGTCTGGTACAGCACGTCACCGCATTGAGAGTCCGTGGCAGGCAGTGGCGGTAGGTATCTCTCTAACTCGTAGTTGCTGTCGCCGCATCCACCAGGAGCCTGCCAGAGGTCAACAGAGGGAAATTCCGGGTGTCTGTGCTGTCCACACAACCGCGAGCGTCTTTTCGTGGCGAGACACGTTTTTTCGTGCCAACGCTTACGTCATGGGGGTGTTGCTGTCTCTGTCCTCAGCACCGCAAAAACATCTCCAGTACGGCGGACTGGTTCCAATCTTTGACAGATGGAATTTCTGTCGATCCATATATATCTTTCAATATTTTATGTGATTCCCCCATCAAGTCTGACACTATTGTCATGCTGTGCGAACATGGCAAAACACAACCTACGGGGAAAAAAGCCTTCACAGAGGTGTATCACTATGCAACAGTCAGCTTATTTAATTGAGAACGTTTTTCTCCACAGCCAGAGGGCCTCGGTAGGTTGGTTCCGCCAGTGGCTCTGTAGACATTTATCATTGTGAAGACTTGATTCAAGTATTTCATTGTAATAAGGGTTGCATCAAAGTTGTAGTGCATGAACACTTTTGCTGTCCACTGCTAACAATTGGTGGCACACGAACGATATTTATGTTCTTCTGTCCTAATAAGTTGCCCACTATACGCAAACTCTTCCAAAGATTATCCGTTTTCGATAGCTCCCCTACAAATAGGCTAAGCAGCTTAGTATTGTCATAAAGCTGGGATACTTTACTGGGCACGAGGGTTTAGCCTCTATTAATATTGCCTCAGCTTGTGAGCAAAATCGTGGAGGATGAGGATTTCAGTTTGGCTGATTGCATTTGTAAGCGAGCGTTTGTGTAAATCTAGTAGCTTGCAGGATTATGTATGACCCTGCCAGAAATCAATGCAAGAGTTGGGTAGGAAAACCGACATTTTCGTCACTTTTTGCTGCAATCGCAGTCTTGCACATTGAGACAGGCACGAGTGCCGCGACAATCTCTACAGCTCTGCAGTGGGTTATCGAAGTATAATGGCCTTTTACAATCATCCAAAGACTGTTCACGACCCACCATCTATAGTTTCTGGTTTTATGACTCATCCAACGACTTGGATGAAAGGCATGGGAGCTTCAGTCCCATACTCACCACAGCTGTGTGTAAATGACCTTAGAGCAGCTGGTGTGCTAGGCTAGGTGCGTATAGACAGACCCACTTCAGAGACAAAGAGAGTCCTTGCTGACTGACATTGATGGCTCTAACGTTTCAGTGAGAATGATGCTTGTGAGTTGAAGACGGCGCCTTTAAATGGAGGTGGAGGTGCTTCTGTTAAAGGCCTCCACACGGACGTCACTTGTGGCGACAGGCTGGCCTTCCTCTTTGGGCTTGAACACCTCACCTGCAACGGATATCAAATCATTTGCTTTGTTATCTCGTGTATCATATCAACATCACAGAGCAATTGGCAAGATTCCTGGCTTGTTATGAATGGGAGCAATCATTCCGAGTAGACGGCAACAGGAAAGTTATTCTGAGAGATTTTAGATGACAATCTGTCTCGATCTAGCATTTCTACTCAAAAGCCGTGATGCCCACACCAGCCACAAGGTTTCATAACCCATCTCACTCATTTCATCATTCACTAAGAAGAAAGACAGGACAAATTCTACTGGTTCTTATGGACAGAAAACCATGGTTGGTAGTCCTTTAACCACATTAAAAATGTTGGTCGTTGTGGCATCTTAAAGATGGCGCATTACGTGTTGTGAAGAGTACTCCAGTTGGTTACAAAATCGTTATAAACGCCGTGTTGTTGCTGAGAAAACAGAGGAAACCAAGGAAAAGAAAGTGCAGTCTACCCAATTGCTGTAAACATGGACCGCCGCCATAGATGCAATAATACTGCGGTTCAGTTTGAACGCTTTCGCTACACACACACACACACACACACACACACACACACACACACACACACACACACACACACACACACACACACACACACACACACACACACACACACACACACACACACACACACACACACACACACACACACACACACACACACACGGGAAAATGCATAATCAAACATGTGTCCACATGTCCGAGCAAGGAAGGGAGGGGAAGGAGGATTAGAAGGAGAAGTGTTGTTGCTTGTATCCAGTGCTGCCTTCAGCCTGTCCATGAATCATCTCCTGCCTGGGAACTCCGACTTCACACACAATCTAACTCAGAATGGCCAGGTCCTCCACGGTCCCTTATCCTCACGCTTGAATGGAAGCCTGTAGTGCATTCACACGCAGGGGTATAACAGTCATCTTGATGGAATCTCTCTCTGTCTCTCTCTCTGTCTCTCTCTCTCTCTCTCTCTCTCTCTCTCTCTCTCTCTGGCTATACGTTTTACTACTTAACGCCTGGGTTGACCTCTAAGCGAATTATTTCCCCATGCACTGTATCTGTATAACTATGCACTGTCTTGTTCACAACAGTCTACAACACTGATAAGCGATGGTGACACTACTGCGTAAGTCCGAATCACTGAGCCGGCACTCGTCATGGCAGAGCACACAGCAATGGAGCGCCAGAAGGTCGATCTAGAGAGCCTAGCCCTCGACGTGCTGGCATGACATCTAGCGCAAGGACAGCCGACTGATGCATTTTGTGGGTCACCTATAGCACGGGGAGGTTTGTTTTCTAGGGCGTGGCTGGGCCTGGGCGAGGAGACAGAGTAGATGAGGGCGTTTTTCAGTTGCAGCCCTCTCGCACATATTTCCACTCTGGGCCGATAATGCGCAAGGACAAGAATGTGTTCAAGCAGACTTCAGTGAAGATGAGTACAGGCCTGAAAGGATGTTCTCAACAAGTACACTTTATCTCAAACTGTCCCATCCTTTTTCCTCATCGAACAAACTATCAGGTCTTTGCTATCAGTGTGACACTTTTTGTTGTTGTTTTCGTTATTGTGTGGAGATGGATAAACCGGGTAATATTCGCCTCAAGCCATTCTTTTGAGGGGAATATTTATTTACACTTACTTGAAAAACAAACAATAGGGTACTGTCCTTTCAATAATAATAATAATAATAATAAATCACTTTTATACCGCGCAATACTCCCACACAGTGAGACTCAAAGCGCCAAAAAAAAAGAAAAAAAGAAAAAATAGAAGTAAAAAAAACAACACACAATAGGAATGTATATGAAAGTAATATACATCAAGGTAAGAGAAACAAAGATGAAAAGCAGGTGATATAAAACAACACAGCAACACAAACCAGACATTCAGTCAACATTCATACAGACGAAAAAACAAACAGTTTATACAGATATGTACAATGCACTAACTGTTCTCAGGAAGCAGTCAGGCCCTAGGGGCACTACACTGAAAAAGCTTTACGGAAATAATGGGTCTTGAGGTTAGATTTGAAGGAAGGAAGAGAAGTGAAGCCACGGAGAGATGACGGCAGAGCATTCCAGACAGAAGGTGCTTGAAAGTGAAAGGATCTCTGGCCAAAGGATTTGGTGGTGGTTTTAGGTTTGCAGAGAAGTTTTTCGGAGCCTGAGCGGAGAGAGCGAGAGGGTTGGTAGATCTGAAGAAGAGATGAGAGATAGGGCGGCAGAGTTCCATCAAAGCAACGGAAGGCGAGAGTGGCGAGTTTGTACTGGATCCTGTACTCAACAGGAAGCCAGTGGAGTTTCATGAAAAGAGGGGTAACATGTGTTCTCTTGGATTTTCTGAAAATGAGACGGGCAGCGTTGTTTTGAACCCGCTGAAGGCGAGAGATTTGTTTGGATGGTAGTCCTGCAAGCAGGGAGTTGCAGTAGTCGAGACGGCTTAGAATGAAGGAAGTGACAAGCTGAATGACAGCCTCTTGTGTGAGAAAGCTACGGACAGAGGAGATCTTTCTCAGTTGGAAGTTGCAGGAGCGGCAAATCTGACTGATTTGTTCATGCATTGAGAGTGTTGAGTCAATCAAAACACCCAGATCCCTAACAGACTTTTGAAATGGAATTTCAGTCCCACCCACCTCCAAAAAGTGATCAGAAACAAGAGACAGTGACTTCTGAGAACCCACACAGAGGGATTCAGTTTTGCTGTCATTCCTATGTGTTTTAACCCAGAGCCATTTGAGAAAGAAAAAACCCAGTACTGAACGAAACACAAGTTGTCACAGCAGCCATGCATGTATCTTCTACCCCCCAACCACAGACTGCGTGTGCGAAGCTCTTTGTTTCACATCGGTCTCACTTTCAAACTTCAAACACTCCACTCCACTTACCACGGTGATTGGTGAACTGACTTGGTTGGCCACGAGCGCTGACGTCACTGTCGGAGTTTATGGAGTTTATGGTCTGCTTGACTGTGTGGCGTGAGGTTGTGGAGGTGGAGTCACCTGCAACAGTTGTACAGCAACAGCCATGATAAGGGTACGCACCTTTCGTACACCGGCCGCAACTCGAACGAGTACGAGATTTTGTGAGCAGCCACCACAAAACCAGTCCTAACTCGAATTTCTCTATGTTTATTACTGCTAGTAGCCTCTTTTTCAAAATATGCAGTCTTTTTCGGATTAAGAAAGGTGTGAACACTATAGGATCAAAGTTGTATAGGTTATGTCGTCAACTCTCTCAATGAAGACGAAATGTCAGATTTATTTGTGTGATTCGATACACCACTAAAAGTACTGCTTCTCAACTCTGCTTACCATTTGAACGAAGCTTATAATTATTCAACTGTATGATCGTCGAATAGTTAGCCATTTCGTTCTTTGAAACTTGCATCGACATACATTTTGTTAATCATCAAGACAACCGTTGTGCCCAGTTGGTAGGTTTTTATTGGTTAGACACAACTTTGTTCATAGAGGAAACTTGTATAGCTCATCAAGGAAACAGTAATTCAAAGTCGAAGTGAGCCGTATAAGTTTGAACAGTGAAAGGTGAAGAGCACACTGTTAGCATTGTAGTTATTCTGTGTTTACGTCACAACTGTGGATGACAGGAGCAGGGAATGAGTCATTGGAACAAAGGAAACAACTGTGAACTCTGACCCACACGGCAAGCACACCATGAATGCACAGGCCCAGCCTGTGTTTGCCGTCGCTTTTCATCCTTCCATTCAGCATTTCATTTGGCGTTGCTTTGACAGTCACGCTCTCACACTGTGTCATCTTCTGTCATCTCCTCAGGGTCGTTATAGCTAGGTTCTGCGCGCGCGCCCGCGTGTGTGTGTGTGTGTGTTTATTTTCGCGTGTGTGTATGTTTTTCGTGGATGTATGTTTTCGTGTGTGTGCATGCGTGTGTTAGATTGTTTTAATATATGTTTGCCAGTAGGAGTGTCATATTACTGCAGAACCATCTTTTCCAACTCGATTATCGTTCCGGGCTCCACACTTGTTGCCTGCAGTTTCTAACCCCTGCCTCGCAGTGTCGACCGAGTGGAAGTGCACTAAGGTGGTAGGGGTGGCTTCCCTTGCGCAGCGTGGGGAGCGAGCCAGCCGCTGTTAGTAGGCTCTGTGTCGTGCGGAGTGTGCTGACAGGTGTTGGTGTCCATGCGTGCAGAAGTGACTGCGACGTCCTATGAACAGGTTCTTTCTTACTATCTTTCAACACCAACCTTGTTGCAAGGATTTGTGTCAAATTGGCGGTGCGTGTTCTCTTCACTGTCTAATCGATTTCAAAATAGTTTTCAAAGACAACAGAAACTGGCCCACACCAAACCAAACAAAGCAAATGTTACACAGCACGCCAGTGCAGGAGAAAAGTATTTATTAAAACGTATGAAAGAGACAAACTTGTATGGTTAAAAAAGAACAAAAGCACCGAAGATTATGCGCTGATACAAAGCAAGAGACGTTTCAGTAATATTAAAACGAGATTCCAAATAATAGTGAGAGAGTATGTTTCCTATCTTACATTATTGAGATTTTCTGTCATCTAAATTGACGAAAAGAGAATACCAAAATGGAGACGACAATGCTTGAGACACTGAAGCAGTTTCTCTCTCTCTCTCTCTCTCTCTCTCTCTCTCTCTCTCTCTCTCTCTCTCTCTCTCTATCTCTCTCTCTCTCTCTCTTCTCTCAGACACGCACGCACGCACGCACACACACACACACACACACACATGCATGGTGCATAATTACACATTCCTATCACAGCACAGACAGAAATTCTAGAGTATATTCTCTGAAGTATACTTTAGGAAAAAGATACCTTAAACGTAAACAGAAAGAAACAAAGGTTTTTCACTAGATCTAGTTGTAAAACAGTTGTGGTCATGACGCCCCACTTGTCCTTGGCATGCAAACCTGCTACGCCTGCTTGAACGCTACAATGCTTCCAGCTCTTCCTGCTCAAGTCGCTGTAACGTTCACGTGGCCTATGTGGACCCAGCATTCACGCACACATTTTTCCAAATTATTAATTTTTTTTTGTGCCTTCATGGTGTACTGCACAGAGATAACAACCCACTGAAAGCATGTGAGAAATGTGCAGTGACAACCGTGTGGTCAGAGCGAGTTGGGTCAGTGGGACAGACAACGCTTGTGAAGGGAGAGGTTTCACGAAGGAAACAGACACAAACATTTTGTCTTCTCAAACCCAACACAAACAGCTACAGAGTACAGTGGCTCACAGTGCAAAAGGATTGAATCATGACGTAAACAAGAATTCGTCCAATCCTTTAACATTTTCTTAAGTAAAATATGCGTATGTCAGAATTCAGAACAAACATTCTCTGCTTCAGAATTAATATATCTTAGCGCCATTTCTTGAATCATCTGCGCAAAGTCACTTAAGAGACCAGAACATTTGGGGGGAACACATCCAAATTTGCAAGGATCAGGTTTTTTAAAAATAAATTAGATGCATCAGTGAAGGAAAGGGCTTCTTCCAAAGCATCCCCTCTGTCCAACTGACTCCTCTGACGCATTATTGCACTCAAGTCCACTTCCACCTCAAAGAAACATGGAACAGATTTTTCAGGAGCATAACACGGATTGACAGTTGGTCAACGCCAACAACAGAGAAACGAAAGGGTAGATAAATGCAAACAGCCACGAAAAACAAATGTCAAACGTAAGTTAAGACACATCAAATATCACTGTGGGCAACCAAACTGGCTTTAGTACTCCAATTTTAAGTGCTTTGTCACACTAAATACATATTTAATGAATTTTGTGAGATACACTGATTGACAACATCCATCTGCCATAATGACGTAGTCACCAATGGAACAATCACTTTCTACAAAGGCGTTCATGTCCTTTCTCCACAGTGTGTGAAATTGTGATGAGCAAGGCGTTTTCTACATAAATACTGTGATCTCTACATCAACATCTGAACATATAATTCGTGACAGGGGGTGCCTGGACAGCGTGTGCAAATGGCCGTATCAGGTGCCCACAGCATAATCAGGAGGGGAGGACAGGGCCAGGGTCAAAACTAGTGGGGAAAGAGAACTTGACTTCAGTGAGAGGCAACTGTTCCGTACTGGCTCTCGTAGTTGCCGTGGTGACGCGGTAACGTGTGTCTGTGGAGAGAAGGCAGACATCGAGTCACGTGACATGACCACTCGTCCTCTATTCCGAGCGCGCTGACGCGTGCTTTTTGGTCATACTTACCTGGTGCCGGTAGACTGCAAACTCAAACAACATGACGCAAGCAACACTACTGACAGTGTCCACCTCTTCTGTTTGCCTGTAAGGCTGGGTCCAGTATCTATTTGGGTGACTTCCTCGGGCTACTGCTTCAAAGGCTCAGCAACAGCGGAGACCAGGCACATGACCACCAAAATGGGCGACACTTAGTCTGACGTCACTCACTCACCTTCACCCTGGTTCTGCTGCAAGTACAGTGGTAGGGTGCAGGATGAATGGTTGTTGTTGTTGCGTACCTGGGCTAAACACTCCCAGGATCACCCAAGTGGGTGAGATGATTGCGTGTGTGACTGTTTTTGAACACCCCGCCATATAGACAGCCACACTCCGTCTTCAGGGGATTTGATCTCTGTCTCCAGAGAATGCCAGTTGTTATGTTAGGAGCTTACCATGGCTGAAGATAATCCCCACATAACAGTTCAACATAAGAACATTTTGCTGTAGCCTTGGTTTTTGGCTGGAGTCAACAAATAACAACAGCCTTTGCCCAAGGAAGGATGAATGGTGAATGGAGCTTATCGGCCTATCGGCCTTTCTAGGCTATGTAAGGACATTGACTGCAAAATCACTAGACGGGTTGAAAGGGAGAGAGAGTCAGGTCTCGATTTCCTTAGTTATTTGCCTTTTATAAATGACGTAGAGAGACACAGTGAGTCTATTCTTACCCCCAACCCACAGCGCGTGCATGGTGCAGACGTTCAAAGACAAGAAGTGAAGAGGGACGTTCTGGTGTCCACTTCATTCCCACAGCCAAAGTTGTCTTTGTAGTTTGAGGTCACGTCGCCTAACATTAGTAACAGCACATAATTATTCTCTTGGGATGATACCGACACATTCATTTGTAAAAAAAAGAGAAACTCTCACCTCGTAATTCCATGTAAATTGCTACAAAAAGGAACTTCACGGCAATGCGGGTTGCAAGGAAATGGTTACAGAGTAATGCCTGCGAAAGAGGGAAGACTTCCCAGTAGTATTCCAAACATTTCACGACATGACATCCCTAGAGGAGATGAAGGTCTCCAGTTTTTCAAGCCGAATGGCTTTTTGGGGGTCATGAGAGACTTCATATTTGGTTCATTCATCTCATCCTCTGCTACCGCGAGGCTGTTGGTACGACGGGCTTATGTTAGAAATTAGAAACTTGAAAGCGCAAAGCCTGCCTCACTCTCGTGTTGACTTGAATGACCACTCCGCTCTCTAAATGGAATTCGGTATGGTGGTAGCCGCCAGATACCCCCCTCCTCTGCTGCCAACCCCCTGTGGACTGGGAGGTAATAAGAGACCGACCGTGTCTTTCTACACAATTTGTAAAAGGCAATCAAATTTTATTTTGCTCTGATCTAATCAGCTCTAGAGATTTTCGTGTTCAACAAAATGACTCACATAGACTACATAGGCTCAGTTCAGTCTCTTAATCCTGAGATGGGTTGTTGAATCACAACTGATGACTTTTGGACAATCTTCCTCCATCGATATCTATCCTCTGTGGCTCGCTGTGAGTCAGCAAAGGTCAAGCCTGTCCACTCTTTGATAGGCTAATAGGTTTTAAAACTTCACCAGTTTCATTCATCCTCAGATGCCAGTGCCTATCTATATGGTGTGAGCTCCACTTACTCAGTTGCCACCAGCTCCTTGCAGCACTACAGCACTGGGACATGGTGGCAGAAGGGAGTACAGCACTCGTGTGCTCAACAACCAATGCGCTTCTCACTCGGAACTGATTTCACATTACAAGAATAAAACGTCGAGACATCTCATTCCCACTATCCCTCAGGCGAACTGACACTGAAGATGGTTGAGATAACCTGAAGTTTGCCCCTCCGGTATTGATTAAAGGCAAATCACCATTTTCACAAATAAGAACCGACTTACCTTCGTCAACACTGTACGGAAAATGTTTTGCAACCCACAGACTGCTTGTGAGGCGAAGGAGGACACAGCAACGCTAGCTAAGCAAAGGGTACGTCCTTCCACAACACATCTGCTGGTGGTGGAAAACATTCTCGAGGGCAGAACAAGCGTGAGTATCTACGAAGCACCTAGCCTTTGTCCACGCGCCCCAAGAACGCACAGTGCGTGGCGTCCTTTGTGACTGACCTCTACTGGACGTGGCAGCAGAGCTGGACCTATCGTCGCCACGCTCACAGCACGGCAGGAAGCGTCGCCACTGCGTCCTGGCGTCCTTCTTGAGCAGGCAGTAGAAGATGAAGATGAAGAGGCCTTGCAGCGAGTTGAAGATGGCGAAGAGGTAGTGGAAGACCACGCTGGCGCCTCCGATGGCGAAAATGGCGAAGATCCAGGCGAGACCCAGCAGTATGACGATGCCTGGCAAGGAAAAGCAGACGTGAAGACGTCTCCGCCATGGCATCGTGTGTCAGTGTCGCTACACTGTGGCACTTCACTTGAAACACCTGATACTTGTCACACAGGAGCATGGATGAATGGATGGATGAATGAATGCATGAACGAGCGAGTGAATGAGGTATTACTGCCTATTAGCTTTTGTAGGTTCTGAAATGCTATGATCTAACTATCACTAAAGTTGGTTTGGGTAAGACCAAGTCACGCCTCGATTTCCCTTATCCCTCTCCTTTAGCAAATCACGTAGCGATTTTTTTATAAAATTACGTAGGGATAAAAAAAAATCGTAGGGATACGCAGTGGGTCTATTCTTACCCCAAAACCACAGTGTTCTCTCAAGAGCACACCTCTTTGTGTGCCACCCCGTGCGTGCGCGCGCGCGCGTGTGTGCGTGTGTGTGCGCGCGCGCACGCGCGTGTGTGTATGTGTGTGTGTCTGTGTGCGAGCTCAAATGTGCTTTGTGCACCTGTGTATCTCTGTGTGCCATTTTATAGTCGTCTCACTCAGTTACGCGCATGTGTGCTTGCACATGTCTGCGCCCCCGTGTGCTTGCATATGTTGTATGAGCCTTTTCACTCGTCTTCCTGTTCGTCAGCACATTCGTACGTGAGACGTCCGTAAGTGTTGGAACATGTGTGTTCGTTCATGCTTGTGCATGTGTGGGTGCACGTGTCATGAGTGCAAACCTATTACATAAATCATGTTCATTTTCCCTTTAATTCACGAGCGTCCGCCATTTCATAATTTGCAGACTGAAACATGACAAATCGGAATGAATCTATGCTACATACGTCTAACATGCCGACAAGCCTGTTGGAGTTATCGCCCTTCATCCACTTGGTCCCCTCTGTAGGTCGGCCCTCCCAAAGTGAATCTGTTCGATATCTTCCACGAATTTCCGATAATTGTATTGTCACAAACTGGAAATGAATTTTGTTTCAAAATGGTACCATTTGCATTGTGATACACGTGTGCAGTGGTTGATGGTGTGTGCAAGTTTAAATGCGTGTGTACAGAAAAAGCAGCATTTGTAAGAAAAACGGATTTTCAAGTGTGCACGTAATACTCCGCTGGCAATCGCAGTTCACAGAGAATGGACAATTTCATCGGCGTGTGGCCCAAATGAATTCCCTGAATGGCCGATGGAAATGCACTGTATGTATGTACAGATGAGAGCCTTCCGTACACAGCGTCACCACACAGTACATGGATTCGCTTGCACGTAGGCTATGGCATAATAGGAATAATGACCAAGTGGAGTGTCATGCAACCAGAAGCAAACTCTTTCACAAAGAAAGGTTACACTGTCTTCCTGTAGACTTAAAAAAAATCATTTCTCGATAGATTTGAAACCCGAAACTCACAAGGTTAAACTTTCTGAATGAAATAACATCTCGCAAATGGCCAAAAGTTACCCCATCAGCACGAATTCCGCTAGCTGTATCTCATGTTTGACGGAAGCGCACCGCCTCGGTTTGGGCTGGTATGTCACACACGTTAGACACCAACACGTTACAAAGAAACCGACACGAACCAGGGCACACCACAAGTATACATGTACACGAGTCTGCCCTGGTGTCCACTACAAGGCCTACCAATGGCGCCACGCAACTGCGTGACGAGGGAGGTGCGGTCCGAGGACTTGGTCAGCTTGCGTGCCGAGAAGCCCAGCAGGTTGTGCAGCACCAGGCCGAAGGCAATGAAGTTGAGGATCAGGATGAGCAGCACGGGGGCCACGAAGGCCGCGTAGAAGGGAATGGTCTGCAGCCAGCAGCTGCCAGGGAGAAGAGAGGAAGCGCCACAGCGTCAGTACGGCTCTGTCACAAGGCTCTACTCAGCCTGGCTGTCCGAGGCAACCATGCACTCTGTCACAAGGCTCTACTCAGCCTGGCTGTCCGAGGCAACCATGCACTCTGTCACAAGGCTCTACTCAGCCTGGCTGTCCGAGGCAACCACGCACTCTGGCCTGGCTCGCTCCAGCCTGGCTGTCCGAGGCAACCACGCACTCTGGCCTGGCTCGCTCCAGCCTGGCTGTCCGAGGCAACCACGCACTCTGGCCTGGCTCGCTCCAGCCTGGCTGTCCGAGGCAACCATGCACTCTGGCCTGGCTCGCTCCAGCCTGGCTGTCCGAGGCAACCACGCACTCTGGCCTGGCTCGCTCGTACGTTCGACATGACACGACAGTATTCATTTCAATCCAACACGACATGATACAACACTATACGATATACTATAAGATTCGATACAATAACATTTGATACAGCACGATTCCTTTGTTGCTGGGTCTCTGGCCCTGCAGAAGGGATAGGCCTACACAAAGAGAGTATACATATATATATATATATATATATATATATATATATATATATATATATATATATATTGAATAATTTAACACAGCATTTGAGTGCATTGATATGTTTCCACTACATGAACCCACACCACACCGCATCACACCACATCACACTACACCACATCACATCCCATTACATAACGCTGCACTACATCACATCACACCGCCCCACATTACACCACACAACACCACATCACACTACAACACAACACATCACATCACATCACACCACACCACATTACACCACATTACACCACATACCACCCCACCCCACCCCACATTACATCAGGGTATCGAGGGGCTATGGTCGAACGTTCTTCTTTTCATTATATCACATTACTTTTTTGTGAATGCTCATGGGCGTCGTTTCTGTGACTCCCTCCGTCTTTGCAAAGCCTCATACAGGAATGTACACCCACTTTCCCCCCAGTGTTGTTATGTGATGATCGTTAATCTTGACACGTTTAGGGCTAGTCATGAATACACGAACTCCATTCAAATGTTTGCCTGAAATCACATAGACCTGTAGTCCATCTTAGACGACTTATGTTCGTGGCAGACTATACAGATTTGAAGCAAACCATCCTTCCCCCTCCTTCTCCCGCCTCATCTTCTCTTTGCCTCAACAACAACGAGGACAACAACAACAACAACAGCATCAGCAGCAGCGGCAGCAACAAGAAAAAAATATTGAGATCCATATATGTTTAACAGTAGACTTTGAGACGGCAACATACCTAGCATCACAACTACATACTATGGAAGTACATTTTTCCTTCAAGAAAAGAATGTTTTTACCTGTGGCGTAATAGTGTCGAAAGTGTGTCTACCCTCCTTTTACCTCAAGAAATTTACCGCAGATACATTGACAGCTGTGCCAATTTTCATCGTGAGTTTAAAGGCATTTTCATTTGCGCATGTACGGAAATGCGCAGGAAAAGAGAGTCACAGAGAAAGGCAGCATTGCTGGCGGTAGACAGCGGACTGCCCAGGTAGACTCACAAGTTTTTCCCGATCAGGGCGTAGTTGTCTGTACTGTTCACGCCCAGAGTGATGGCCACAATGACCAGAGGCACGCCTGCAACGACAGGTATTCAGTCAATCCAACTGCTTCAATCGGCATACGTTTTCTATGGTTGAAAAAAGCGATAGCAACTGAATGGCAAGAGAACACACATGAATAGCTGCAACTTTGAAATATTCCATGCAACCACGTGATACATGTAATGTAATAAGTATATGCTGGCAAATGGCCATGAAAATCATTAAATTATCGAGATGCACATTAAGTATGAACGTCCCAGTGTAAATTGTTTCACAATGATCAATGTGAACAGCCCATGTCTTTCACCTGGAAAAAAAGAAAACAGAAAAAAATGACCGGAGTCTGACCAATTGTATTCTCTCGTGAGAGAAGTGGGCCCTGAAGAGGGCCGTTACTAGAGCAGTCGTAGGCTTCTAGAGCAGTCGTAGGCTAGCTTTCGGAGGGGATCCTCCTTCTTCAGGCCAAGTGGTACAGGACTGGCAGGCGTAGGGTTTAAATAGGGGACTGGCGGAGGCTCGTGCACCGCAAGTCCCCCGAGAAAAGCAGGAGTGGACATGTGCTCACCCCCGTAGAAGGACCGTCCACACCGCAGAGAACACGGGGAACCCGTGCCACAGAACAGGGCGGGCTCAACGGTAGTGAGCCATGAAGCCCGTGTCTCTGTTCAGCCCGGTGTGCTGCGTGCCAAACCTGATGATGAGTCTCTGCTCCATAACCCGACGTTGGTGGAGGTCGTGCAACCCGCCCCTCAGCACGCTCACGAGCA
>JAWQFJ010022598.1:80000-92500 GCA_034096865.1 Theodoxus fluviatilis | reverse complement strand
TAGACACGCACAACAATAAGCACGTGTGGAATGAATGAATGAACTGAATGAATGAATGAATGAATGAATGACTGACTGAATGAATGACTGACTGAATGAATTACTGACTGAATGAATGAGTGAGTGAGTGAGTGAGTGAGTGAGTGAGTGAATGAATGAATGAGTGAATGAATGAGTGAAGGGACGAATGAATATATGGAGTTTTACAGTCTATCGGCCTTTGTGAGGCCAGGGATCACGAAAAATCATAACAGTTGATTAGAGGAAGAGCAAATAATCTCGAGTTCCTTAGTAATTCGCCTTTTACGAATCTCGTAATGAAACGCTGCGGGTCTATTCTTACCCCCGTCCCACAGGGGTCTATTCTTACCCCCGTCCCACAGGGGAAGGAAGATATGCAGAGAGTCGAAGACGATGGCGAGATACACTGAGAAAGCATTTGCAAGTTGACAAAAGAATGGCTCAACAGACATCTACTTCAAACATTTATTGCTCGATTTGGTTATATTAATTGGTTTTCAACAAACCATCTCCTAATCAAGAAAGGGAAAGCATTATCGTCTTTATGTAAATTCTATGCATGCAGTCCTGAAATGTTGGAACGTTTGTTTCGGGGAACGGAAAGTTATGCAATCTTTCTCAACCGATATACTATTTCATTAGTCAAGTCACACCCGTCTGTTCAGCACTGATGCAAATTCACGGTTGCTTCTGAAATGCAACTTCTGGCAGTACATGAAACTTTGTTGCAGTAATTAGTAGATTATACACACGCACAATGCCAATGGGCACAACCACAACGCGTAATTTGATGTATTTAGACATCTTATCTGATTGTTTGAAAGACTATTTTGAAATACTTAATGTAATCAAGTTAATTTTACGTACACCCTAAAAGACGGCAATCCTGCAGCTCAATGTAACACACTATGGCAGAGACCTTTTGAGGGAGGCAGACTCCTCTACTTCCCCTCCTCACCCCCACCTCCATCCCATTTACGAGCGTATTTCTTCTCTGCTTACTTATCTGCCTGTATTTTAGTGAATAAACCACACGATACAAAGAGAATATGCGCGCATTATTCTACATTAATCTCTCTCTCTCTCTCTCTCTCTCTCTCTCTCTCTCTCTCTCTCTCTCACTCTTTCTCTCAGCAATAAAAAAATAAACAATAAAAACTAACAGTTGGTTGGACAAGAAAGTAACACATTGTTTTGCATCGGATAGGACGAATTTGTTGTACAAACATGATAGCTGCTAGGTATTCATCTTACCTCCTTCCTTCACAGAAAACATCCCATTTCAACAGCTATGAGTGCCAGTAGATAAATGCAGGATCAGGAATAATACTTTTTCTTGCCGACATAAAAGTGCTACACCTTGCACATAGTTTACGTTCCATTCTTCGAGGGTGGAGGTGAACTAACATTTGTTTTTCTTAGCTTTGTATTGTCCACAAACGCCTGTATATTCACCCTAAAAACAACACAGGGCATAACGATGAAATCAAACACAATAACCAGCAGTGCTGTTTTAGGGACAATGCAAACCCCTCGAGTATGCAAAATATGATACTAGAGCTGCAAGTGAAGAATAGTGTCTGAACACTTATCTTAAGGTCGTTCCTCCCCAATCACTCATGCTTCATATATTCTCCCTCGAGGCATCTCTCCCCAGATTACCTTTCCATTAATCAGTTCTCCCCTGGGAAGATTTCTCCCCAAAACCATTTCGCCTCAGTAGTGTTTCCACTTATTATTCCCATCCTGCTTCACTAGTATGAAAATTTCCCCAACTGTAGCAGCCTTCCCCCCATTTGTTACAGGATTCTCTTCAGTTCTCAAGGTAGAATTCAGAGAATAAATTTTAATTTGGGCTATTTTACGCTCTCACAAAACTCAGAGAAACTGTCAGACGAATGTTGTGAACATGGTGGAAGGTGAAGAAGCTCCTTTTAGGACGATCATTTTATTTTTGGCACGTCACAGACGTTCAACCAACATTCTCACAGTCACACAGAGGGGAAGGTGCATCATAGATGTTCACCTCATATATTCATACTTATTGACCCGCACACAGGGTTATAACACATAGTAATGACCCGCCGATTGGGAAACAGCAAGAAAGAATCCATATTTCTCCCATCCCAGGGATTGAACCACGGCACTGCCCCTCGCACACAATCAAACGACAAAACTTGCTCGCCTAAATCCGTCTGTTTGTGTAACTGTTATTTTCGCTACATACGAACGACTTCATAATCTAAGTATCACACTGGAAATATGGTACTATCGTCATTTTTATTTCGCCATCCTCATGATGAAACATTCATTCAGGAGGATGGAGAAGGAAAAAAAGATTCGGGGATGAAATATTCAAGGACTACATGACCTCGTGAGAGAAATGACCAGAGAGAAGTTACTGGGTGGGGATAGACAGGCAGAAATGTTACTGGGAGAGGAAAGACAGGCAGAAAAGTTACTGGGGGAGGAAAGACAGAGGCAGAAGTTACTGAGGGAGAAAAGACAGGCAGAGAAGTTACTGGGGAAGGACAGACAGAGGCAGAAGTTACTGGGGGAGGAAAGACAGGCAGAGAAGTTACAGGGGGAGGAAAGACAGAGAGAGAAGTTACTGGGGGAGGAAAGACAGAGGCAGAAGTTACTGGGGGAGGTAAGACAGACAGAGAAGTTACTGGGGGAGGTAAGACAGGGGGAAAAGTTACTGGGGAAGAAAAAGACAGGCAGAGAAGTTACAGGGGGAGGAAAGACAGGGGGAGAAGTTACTAGGTGAGCACAGACAGGGGGAGAAGTTACTGTGGGAGGAAAGACAGGAGGAGAAGTGCCCTGTAAATGGCAAGAAGGCAGCCTCACCATGACGAGGGCGAAGTTGGTGAGGTGATCACAGGCGCAGACGGTGTGGGTGGAGGTGGTGTAGTTTACCCTGCATCCCCTGGAGGACCAACGCTCATCTACAGTGTCCCAGTATACGCAGCGTGGATTGGCTCCACCCTGTCACACAAGCACGAAATGTTTAGCACCAACAGTGAGCGTCACTGACGGGTATAAGCATTGCCATGTAAACATCATCGATATCCTAATTATCAGTCATGTTTACAATACTAACATCCAAAGTATCATCAATGAAAGTATCGCAAACATCCAAGTCATCATCCATGAGAGAAATACTTATTCCCCTCAGCTTTCGCTAGTTATGATGACAGGAAGATTCAGTCCACGCGCACGCACTTGCACACACACGCACGCACGCACGCGCACACACCACCACCACCATATCACCACATTATCACCACCACACCACCACCACCGCCGTTTTCATCAGTTGTCATGAGAGGTAGACTCACTCCCCAGCCCTTTCCTTTTTATTGGTTCTCGTGAAAGGTAGACAGCTCCTCTTTCCTCCCCTCATACCAGATGCGTTTTTCCCCCCACGCGCTTTCTCTCCCCCTCCCCCCCCCCCTTTCCTCTCTCTTGCGCTTTTGCCCACATGCGTCTCCTCACTCTCTGATCTAGCATCCATCCGAGGCATGCAGTGGAGGTGGACAATGAAATTAAATTGGAAAAAACCCAACTCGTAAATACTTTTACTCTTTCGAAGTGATGGATGGTTAAAGTTTTAGGCCTTATCAGCCAACATACGGCCTCAATTTTGATGATAAAATAATATAATCTACCGCAAAAAAATTTCATGTAAAAGGTTACCAAAACGAGTAAAGTGAACAAATATCGATTAAAATGAATTAAATACACAACAAAATACCCAAAGATGAGAATTTAAATGATACACTTTTAAAGCATAGTATCTCAGTTTTATATATATAGTTTTAATGTTAGACAACCTGCTTGACGTACCCTGTAAGTCCCCGAGTTAGAAATGCTACGTCAGAACGTACTGCATGGTAGTTCAAAATTACACCAAAATAAGAGAGGGTTGTTTTTCTCAGAATGATAATAAGGCAATTAATGACATAAGAAGATATAAACCAACAGGTTTAGCACACGCTTTATTACAGTACGTGCTTTTGCTGGTTGCCAAAACAGTCACAAAGCGGGTTGACATGATCGCAACACAAGGTAGTTGCCAGACATACTCACTTGGTTCTTATGTAACCATATGGCAACTAGAGGACTTACCTAGCGAGTGGGCATGCTGATCAGTTACCAGATAGGTCCAATCATTTATCACGCGCTGTGGCTAAGCATGCTCA
Organism: Theodoxus fluviatilis; assembly: GCA_034096865.1. Taxonomy (NCBI): domain Eukaryota; kingdom Metazoa; phylum Mollusca; class Gastropoda; order Cycloneritida; family Neritidae; genus Theodoxus; species Theodoxus fluviatilis. The sequence goes on along the minus strand of JAWQFJ010022598.1, from coordinate 88,274 downwards.
ATTGCCAAATGGGTTTATAATCATGCATCCTCAGCACTTGCAAAACAGTCTTACTTGGTTGCCTTTGACATGAAGTACGTGCCAAACAGGTTCACTTAATATACCCATGCAAGCAAGTTGTCTGGCAGACGTACCTGGTCGCCATGCAAACTCACTTGGTCGCTAGGCACGCTAACTTCATGCTACGCAGCTCACCTGGTCTCGGTGGGAAAGCGAGATGAGTACAGGCTCTCTCAGCTTCTCCACACTCACGCCAGGCACCGAGGCTGCAATCACGTGACTGTTTACCCTGGTGACGAATCTGGGTTGCTCGTTGTCAGATATGACGTCAGAAGTTGTTGCTGCTGACGTCACAGTGGTGGTCTCGACGTCATCCGTCTGGATGGCCTGTGGCAGGAAGAGGTCAGAATTAAGCGCTGAGTGACCAATGATGCAGAGAAGCACAGAAGAGACATGAGTGATTGGACTGGAAAAAATAACAGACTTCAATATTCATATATTCTTAGATGCATTTGAAATTCATTAGGGTCTGATTCACATGGCTCTTTCAGAAACTAAGATACACACCAAGTAAGTTGTCCCAATGACAAACTCAATGATCATGGGAGTGATCACCCCCGACCAAACTTATTCTTTCTAAAACGTAGAAATACCTATTTAAATTCAAACTGATTCGAGTATACAGTTCTAATTTCGTCTATATGATACTGCTTTCCGTGTAGTCTCCATGCAGAAACTGCGCCTCTTTGACAATGTCAGTCTGCTGCAGTTGAGACGAGTTGTTTTACAGTGACCTACACAGACGGCCTGGTCACCATTTCCCTCAAGGCAACTACTGGTCTTTGCAGAAAGTTCAGCCGCATGGAATTACGTCCTTAATCATCAACAAGAGGCAAATCCTCCTCCGCCGTCGTCCTCCTCCTCCTCCTCCTCCTCCTCCTCGTCGTCGTCCTCCTCCTCCTCGTCGTCGTCGTCCTCCTCCTCGTCGTCGTCGTCGTCGTCCTCCTCCTCCTCCTCCTCTTCTGGTCTCCTCCTCCTCCTCCTCCTGCCCCCCCCCCCCATTTATATATCCTGCTTTGGGGTTTTCTTTTGGAAGCGACAGGAGCCAGTAATCTTCAGAATGTCCAGCAAGTATTTCACTGTGTTGTCTTCCTCTCATTCCGCGTTGAATCCATGACTGCTGGAAGCCCAGAACTCACGGAGAAGAGGCTGTCTCTCTGGAAGACGTTGAAGGCCACGCGGGAGGCGGAGTTCCCTGGTCCCAGCATGCCTGGGGGCAGCGCGATGGAAGTTCTGGTGGCTGCCTCAGGGTGGTCCCCCACCGTCCCGTTTCTCACCTCCACCTGCGTCACACAAACAGACATGGGTCAGAGGCGGAAACTGAGCAGCATTAGATGTTCCAAATCTTAGTGCAATGACATTCGACACGAACCTACCTTCTACAAGATTAAACAATTTGTTACGGTATAAACATGTAGAACCCAAGTGCGTTAACACGACAATAACTTTGCAAAGGGACTAGATTTCACCGCAACCCATGGATATTCGAACTTTGTTTCCCTTGCGTACTTACTCATTTGTTGGGGGGAAATATCTGGGGGGAAAGTTGCAAAAGTGCTGGCGCAAATTGAGACGACACTTGCAAAAAAGGCCAGGGATACAGACAGGCCTCAACAAACAATCAACGCCCAACTGACCAGACTCTTTTAGAGTGGTGTGGTGTCTACAACTCTAAAGTTCTATCTTTTCTTTGTGAACATAAATGCTTGGAAGAAAGCAAGAGACTGGAGTAAGAGTAGACCCTGGCAGCCCAGCAGCCAGGGGTTCAGTTACGGGGGAGGGGGGCGGCCTGGGGAGGGATCGGAAGGGGAGATTAAAGTAGTAAGTGAAGAAATTAATAAATTAATAAATGAATGAAAGGCCTTTTTAGGCTATGTAAGCCCCTTGTTCACAAAAAATTCTAGAGCGGGTTCGACGAAAAGCAAGTCAAGTTTGATTTCCCTATCAGGGATCGCATAGGCAGACATAGTGGGTCTATATTCACCCCTATTTCACAGAGGGAGGGGAGAGGGGAAGGGTGGTGGTGTGCGTGTGTGTGCGTGTGCGTGCGTGCGTGCGTGGTGCGTGCGCGTGCGTGTGCGTGCGTGCGTGCGTGTGTGTGTGCGTGCGTGTGTGTGTGTGTGTGCGTGTGAGTGCGTGCATGTGTGTGTACGGGAGGAAAGTGGGGTGGGGCTTCATGAGGCTCGGGTCATACCTTACATCCCACTCTTTACTGGCACCCACCTTGTCAGCCTCCAGACCGGATTCGGGCTGAGTGCTGGCAGTGAGCTGCAGGCCAGGGAAAGGCAGATTTGCGGAGACCGGCACTGCTACCAGGGCCAGGCGTGGCTGTACGGCCACCAGACTGCCCTCACCCAGGGACGCCCTGCTGCCCACCAGGTCAATGGCAGAGAGCAGCCTGCAAGACAGAACCGTGTCCATCCCCTGCGCACTGTCTCGGCATGTTACACTGGGGCTACACCGGCGACTGCAAGACTAAGGAGGAATGGGGGAGTTTCTTTTGGGGGGAAGTGCAGAGAAATAAAATTCGGTTCTTCAAGAGGAAAATATAGATGGAGCGCATGGAATTCGTGTTTATCTCAACGAGCAGATCAATGTCAGAGGACATTAACAGACGAATGTTTTCTCCCTTACTGCAACATCTCTTCGGTTGGTTGGTCGTTTGTCCAGATGGATAAATAATTGTGCGGGGGTTTATAGCTGAGTATCACAACTGCTGCCTCCAAGTTTCCTTTATGCATGTTTGTCTATTTCATTCTCTGTCTGTCTGTCTGTCTGTCTGTCTGTCTGTCTGTCTGTCTGTCTGTCTGTCTGTCTGTCTGGGTCTGTCTGTCCGTCTGGTTGTCTGTCCGTCTCTCTCCCTCCCTCCCTCCCTCCCTCCCTCCCTCCCTCCCCATTTCAAACCACATCTCACCACCCCCAAATCCACCCACTTGTTGCTGGATCTGTCTTCGACCTGCGCTTCTCGAATGACGGACACCGGGACGGAGGTGAGGTCACTGAAGCTGCTGACCAGTGTGGAGATGACGTCACGAGACACCAGCACCGAGGGTTCTGTCAGGACCTTGGAGGCCACGTCCACGGAGAGACGGACATCGTCCATGGCGAAGGAGGCCGCGCCCCTGGTCAGGTTTGCCAGCCTGCGCGCCACGCCCGGGGCGCTGTCCCTGTCGATGGGCACGTTGAGCAGCTCCTGCAGCTCCTGCGTGGTCTGGCTGGCGAAGTTGCACATCTTCACGAAGGCCGCTTGCCACGCAGGTCTCGCCTGCCCCTCCGCGCTGTTCGTGGACGGGAAGAAAAGAGAGAATGAATCCATGAAGTTTTACGGGCTATTAGTCTTTGTAGATTATGTAGGGCAATTGACGATACTTTTACTAGAGTAAGAGCAGGAAGTCCATTCTTCATCATTGTTCTCTTCTTCTTCTTCTTCATCATCATCATCATCATCATCATCATCATCATCATCATCATCATCATCATCATCATCATCATCATCATCATCATTATCATCACTCTCGTTTCTTTCCGCAAATACACGCAAAACACACACACACACACACACACACAGACAAACACTAACACACACTCACACACCCACACACACATACGTACGCACACACACACACACACACACACACAACCTACACGCACACACATACAACACACACACACACACACACCACTTACACGCACATACACACACAACAAACATACACACACCACTTACACGCACACACACACACACGCACACGCTCACACTCACGCACACACACGCACACGCACACACACACACGCACACGCACGCACACACACGCGCACACTCGAGAACAAAGGATGAGGGAAGGCAAAAATATAATGGAACGATGGGGGTGATGGGGCAGTGAGAGAGAAGAGGAGGGGAGAGTAGTGAGGGCATGGTGATAGAGGGTGTCCTGGATGTTGAGAGATGATGCGTAGACGAGAAGACATACAAGCATGAGAGGGATGGACACCGGCGGGTGATATACAGGAGCACATTGTTAGTTCCAAACGAAAACTTTGGTAATCGCTCGTGACCTTGAATACTACCGTCAGGAGTTAAATTTGGTAGTCCCACGCATTCATACACACGCTTACATGCACCTGCCACGCAGGGAAACTGTTGGGAACATCAGTGGGTCAAGCAAAGAGGGGTAGAGAGGGGTGTGGTGTGTGTCTTTTTTTTGGGGGGGGGGAGGGGGGGGAGATGGGGGTGGCTGTGGTAGGTAGTGCACGTTCATGAACTGCAGCTCTTATCGAGGCCCTTTTTCATTCTATAATTAGCAGAGTTGCTTTTTACATCCCTAAAATGTTTTATGCCGTGTTATGTGACGCCAACCAGAAAATAATTAATATACATATATATCATTTGCTTGTTTACAGAACCACATCAAAATTTAACTTTTGCAAAATGACCGATTTCAAAGAAAACAGCTGGATGAGGGTTGAAAGGGAGGGAAGGTGTGGACAAAGATACTCCTAAACAACGGTGGAGTGAGAGATGAGACAGAAGAAGACAGGGAGGAAAGGGGAAGGATATGAACCATGGGTAGGAGAATTTCGCCTTCGGAATGATGTAGGGACGATGAAGTAGAGTGTGAGGAAGGAGGCATAGGATACATTGGAAAAGAGTTAGAAGGATCTAGGCAATCCTCTAGAAAAGAGGGGCAGAGGGTGATGGAGCAAGGGATCTTGGCGCTGGCAGAGACTGACCATGTCCTGGTGGCCAGGAATCCAGGCTCCCAGGTGCCGTGCGGACAGTTCAGACGGGCAGACTGACCAACGAGGGTGGGTGGCCAGACAAAGGTACCATAAGCCGATGCTTGCGTTTCCTGGGGGCACACACCTGCACAGCGAAGCATAAGTGTCAGCCTAGCGGAGTTTCATAGGACCTTCATACAGGTAATCACAACTCTCCATACGCAGCCGAGGGTCTGCCCATGCTCCACGAGCAAAGCTAGTCTGCAGACACAAGCTATCATGGAGTACTGTATACTTTGCACGGAATCCGAACAATACCTTTTAGGTGTGAGTGTGTGTGTGAATGCATGCGTGCAAATGTTCATAAAGGTGAGTGCGCGCGCATCCTTTCAATGCAATAACTAATTTTGATTTTGCATCTCCTCGTTCTCATTATTTTAAAGAACTCGTTCGTTACTGTTTGCTTTCTCTTCGTAAAATTCCCCGTATTCTCGAGTTATTGTTTTAACATGATTAGTCCACTGAACCGGGGTTTTCTAAAACACTACAACCTTCCTTTTCGTTTCTTTCACCAGCAACAGACTGGTTGGTTCACGACCCTGTGTATAATCGATAACAATTTGGTCTATGAGATGATGTTCATGGGGTAAAGAACAAAGCTAAAGCATTGTATATCATGACATCTTACCAGGCAAAATGACAATGAGAGGGAAGAAACATGTGGTAATTTGAGTTTGGTTCTACAGTTGTCTAAATTTGTGTTGAGCTGGCAATCTCGGGATGCCTAATTCTTTCTATAGCTGGTGTTTTCCTTTTTCCTACTGGTCTCGGCGCAGTGGTTTGCGTATCATCCATCCTCTTTGCAGGTTCCCCAGGTCCCGCCTACTCTGTGAGCAAAGCTGAACATTTCACAGTGTCCTACATTCTCAAAACTTGCAAAACCTCACTGAATGATGTGTCTATTAATGTAGAAAAAAGGTAAACTGATATCACATTTTGTTTCTTTGTTTCAGATTTCTGTGCAATATGGTGCCCTTGCCCCAAGCTTTAAACAAACAGATCCTCACCTACGACATGTCCTTGGTCTGGATCGAGAACGTCTCCGAACTGCAGAGAGCCAGGCACCACCGTGACGCCACCCTGGAAGCTGAAGGCGAGGTGCGCCTGAAGCGTGCTGTTGATGGCGTCACGGATGTCCTTCCGCGTGACCAGAGGCGTGTTGACAACCGTGGCCTGAACCGTGAAGACGAATGTCCTCGCCGGGTCCCTGGATGCGTCGTGGGAAATCAGACAAAGGTAAATGGTCTTGCCTCAACCGCAGCGTATCGCTACTTTGATCTGTCTACAGGTGCTCAAACTGCACGTTATTACCTCTTGGTCGCTCAGTCATTTTGATTGCCATTCCAACACCGACGCAAATCTCTGGGGAGCATGATATCATGATGTGGGTAGACTTGCTACTGACATCTTGCATTATTTGCCAACTCAGTCCTCACAATTGGCCGGTTATATCCTTCTGATGGAAATAAGAATTATAAGATAAGTATCTCGATTTGAGATACAATAAAAGAGGGTGGTTGACGGGGTCGGACTGACAAAAGTGAAAGGTAAGTCGAGACAATGATTCCGCCTAACTGTATTCTTTCTTTCTTAAATCTTTTCGCCCTGAGTAACACTCCATCTGGCTGTAGTCTATGGCTTGCCAGCCAAACAACTTTCTTCCCAGCCACATCTCTCACAGCCGCACTCAGCAGCCAGAGCTGCCGCGGTCTGTGCCGCAGCCAAAACTTGGAGCCACTACCCGCAGCCACTGGCCACAGACCTGCTGCAGCAGCCAGTCCCGCCAGGCACGACGACTCCAGGAGCTCACGCCTGACGACCAACGCTCGAGAGACACGAAAATCAAACGGCCCTTTTCAGGGCAAAAATATTTAAGAAAGAAAGAATACAATTAAGTGGAATTATTGTCACGACTTGCCTTTCGATTTGAAATGCAACTCAATGATTCAAGCAGCTTCAAACGCCGCAGCCCCTGCCTTCAAGCGACTGCAGATTGAAGGCTCCAAGCAGCAGCAGCAGCAGCAGCAGCAGTTGTCATCAGGACAGCTGCAGGGCAATCAGGAAGCCCAGCATCTCCTGAATACAGCGACCTCTCAGCATCGTGGAGGCCTCAGATCACAAACCCGCTATGCTTGGAGAGTGCAGTCTAAGACGAGGCACAAGTTGGATACATGTCTAAGATCTGAAACATGGGTTACTATCAGAAATCACGCTCTTTGGTTGAAATGGCTGCATTCAATGGTAGCTGCATCCGGTGCCTTCTCTTTACTCCTCCATTTTCATTCCCTCCCTCCCTCCCTCCCTCCCTCCCTCCCTCCCTCCCTCCAGTACAGCATACCTTGCCTCTTGATATGTGACGCTATATCCTCCATAGTTTGTGGTCGTCAGAAGTGCCTGCATCTGAAAAGGAAAGTGGCTGTGTCTCTTACGCGCTCCTGTTTAAAAGAACAAAAATTTACGTCTCATCGATGTACATGTACATGTGTGTTCTTGTATTGAGTTGTGATGAATAACTGTTTTTACAATCTTAACGCTTTTACTTAGGGGCAATTTTCATCATCATTAAAAACAACAACGGCAAAACACAACGAAATTTAAATAGAGTAATTTAAGTCAACACATAATGCAAAATTGACATGGCAGTAGTAGAGGTAAGATAAAACAGCACTAGTACTACACGTACATGGTGACAGCTAGCAAGGCCACAGCAAGTGCAGTGGTGGCAGCAGTGTAATAATAATACGATAATTTATCATGCGCACATATCTCACCACTTAGGCGACTCAAGGCGCACACACACACACATTCACACCCATAAGAAAAGAATGCACACCCTAATACAAAACATTATGGCATGTGCAAGCATGCACACAACAATCAAACATATATACTCATAACATAAGATAATAATCACAATATATACTAACGTACATGACTATTACATCTGCTTGGTACCAGGTTTGCATTGTCTCAACAGGAGACGGAGGGTCGGCAGTAGCAGAGCAAACGAGACAGCACGGGCAACTGTTACATATCACTATTGAGCTACGAGTAAAGCACTGAGCCACCAGGAGATGGAGATCTAAAAGCATCGTAGCAAGCAGGACGTGGAATCATCGTGGAAGAGATAGGCCTCAGTGCTCACCGTGGAGGCTGCGATGGGCCCAGTGTGGTTGTCCTCGAAGTTAACACCCTGAGGCAATTGCAGCTGGAAAGACACTTTGAAATACATCTCCCGAGTTCGACCTGGAAAATAAGAGACAAAGAACAAGCTAATCTTAGATGCATGCGCACATTCCAGAAAAAAAGCTTTGAACAATACTCACAATATGCCATGAACTGAACTGAGTACACATATTTTCCTTTGCATTGTACTATTTACTGGGATCAGAATGTTTGCATTGGTGTTTGTAGTCCTCACCCTCTGAGCTGTTG
>JAWQFJ010022598.1:35000-75000 GCA_034096865.1 Theodoxus fluviatilis | reverse complement strand
TGTTCACAAATGCAAGTATAGCGTCAAGAATCTTGTCAACAGACCAGCATCAACGGACTTATTAGCCTGCGGCCACGAAAGCCCATATCCTATCTGTGCGCACGGGGTGCTTGTTGAGCTAATGATCGCCTGATGATATAGTGAGTTGGAAAAGCTGTATTGACGTCAGAAGCGTGCAGGCTGTCCCAGGCAGGAAATCACGTCGCGTCCTCCCTATCGAACGTCTGGCTGTCGGATCCTTGTCCCGAGTGTAGTTTTTTTCATCGGACGTTTACCTTCCCCTTCGATGGCGACAGCTCAGCACGAACCGTGTGGGATGGCAAGGCCACGCTGCCCTTTCAAAATGCGGAGTGTGTTTTCCGTCGGACGCTCCCTTGCTACGCGGCATCCGAGTCAAGGCCTTTGCACACGACGCGAGGATCCGACAATGCCTCTTTGTTTCTCATCGCGACGAGCCTCTCTTTCACAATTGGGTCCTACAAAGCTACATGGCTACTGACATGTAACTCTGTGGTTTCTCCCCAGAGCTCATTTCCGACTGATTCATTGATGGCTGCGTTGCTGCTTCGTCGCCGGCAAATAGACTGCTTTCTATTGGAGGCAACAAGCTTCTTCTCTTTTTTTTTACGCTCACACGATCTGTTTACTGTTTCATCGCATCGAAAGCAATGTATTGCGTGCATTTGCATAAACCTCAAATCGGCAGTGCATCAAACCAGTTCTCCCAATTGTAAAAGAACAGCTATTTCGAAAACTTGAAGGACATGTCAAAACTAAAATGTCATCCGGCCATCGACAACAGTATTGTAGTCGAAGAGATGAGTAATTGTGCTTAGCTTTGCTTGCAGACTTCAACCAGAGCACTAGCAAGTTCGTGGACTGAAGGAAGAAAAAAGACAGTAGGATGTAACGTGGTACGGAAAAGTCCACCTGACACATACACACCTGCGTACGTAAACGATGGTTATATTTTTTCTAAATGTACTCCGGTCAGAGTAATGCAAGTACTAGGCGTATAAGAACAGTACTCTTTGAAACGAAACCTTAAGAAACTATGCACAGTAAAACCAAACAACCCTTTTAAAAAGATTTTTATTCAGATAACAAGCAGAAAAATAATCTATATTCAATGAGAAACTACATTGTTACTTGACATCAAGAGATCTACATGCCTATGAAAGAACTTAAACCAATGAGATGGAGGATACTGTCTTGACATACACACAATACATGTACACTGACTCGAAAATATATTGTAAAAGGAAAATCTTACACAATCACTTCTCATTGTGCAAGTGTTGACTTAAACCACATAAAATGAACCCTTGAGATCTTGACAGTACAGTAGCCTAACTATACAGAATAAAGGAAAGTGCTCTTAGCAGCAAAATGGTGTGCAGTCTCTACTTCCTGGGAGGTACAAGATCACATTGATAATATTATTATTATTACATTAATATTGACGCACGTCCAGCATTATCTACGCGTGCACTAAACGATGGAAAAAAGAAAGACTCACTTGAAATGTCTTAAAGGAGCCGCAAGACGGATTTGAGCTAGTTGGACGCACAGAAATTACTATCGTACCACTTACCAAGGAAAATAGTATTACACCAATTATGAAAGCAAACATTCAGGACTTGAACGAGAAATCCATGATGGTGCGAACCCCAGGACCCGCATTTCCCATTAATGACACTCTTGATATTAGAGTCAGAATTTCGATGTTAACTTTGTTACCGACACTTTGAGCTCATGCCTCGTAGAATCAGCTGGTTTTAAAAGGGTGTTGTTGTTGTTGTTGCGTACCTCGGCTAAATACTCGCAGGATCACCCAAGTGGGTGAGATGATTGCGTGTGTGACTGTTTTTGAACACCCCGCCACATAGGCAGCCACACTCCGTCTTCAGAGGATTTGATCTAAGTCTCCAGAGAATGCCAGTTATTATGTTAGGAGCTTACCACGGCTGAAGATAATCCCCACATAACAGTACAGCATAACATTTTGCTGTAGCCTTGGTTTTTGGCTGGAGTCAACAAATAACAACAGCCTTTGCCCAAGGCAGTTTTAAAATGGGGAAAATCAGCGAGTCCAGAAAAGACAGAAGCAGAAATGTTCAAGCATGCACACCATCTTCTCTCACCTTACCTAAGCGGTTTGTTCAATGCCACATTCGGCCAGGGTGTCTTTCCTGCCTCATGGACAAAGACATTCATTGTTTCGATACACAAGAAAGTGTGTTTTACTGACACGGACAACTATCGAGAGATTTCGTTGATTAGTATACTTTATAAGGAATTACGAGCATTCTCAATGAGAGATTACTCTCGTGGGCTGATGATAAAGGACTGATACCTGAAGAGCAGGGTGGATTCCGCGAGGGTTATTCAACCACTGATAGCATAAAATGATCTCACAACATCTGAGTAGAAAAAGGAAACTCTCTACGTTGACTTTATAGACTTCGAAAAGGCCTTTGACACAGTCAGGAGATCTTTCCTTTGGAAGGCTCTGCAAAAAATGGAATTAGTGGGAAAATATTCACCATTTTGAAGGCTGTTAATATCGTTGTGCAGTGTTGTGTTGTGATAGCCATACAGATTACTTTACATGCCCAGTCGGACTGAAACAGGGCCGCAATTCGTCGCCACAACTTTTTTCCTACTTGATTAATGAAATAGCAGAGAAAATCATTAAATGTTGAAAACATGGCATACAGTAACCATTAAGTGTAGAAAACATGGCATACAGTTGATGCTCGACGAAAATGTGTTGGGTTACTTTTCGCAGACGACATGGCATTGCTATCGGATATAGCAATAGGTCTGTAAACCAACTAGACGTCCTTCGAAGAAAAAAGAGCTTGGTCTCATGATTAACACTGAAAAATCGAAGGTGATAGTTTTCCATCCAGGTGGTCGCTTAACCAGAAATGAGAAATGGAATTGTGGCCACCGCCTCGAAGTGGTTAACTCATACATATACTTGGGGCTGGTTTTCCCAGCAAAACTCTGCACAAATGCAAGCCTCAAAGATCTCGCCAATAGAGCCAAAACAGGAATTATCCAAATAACGAGGACACTGAGACAGATCAACTGTATGTCCTTTGGAGTATTAACCAAACTGTTTGTTTCACAGATCGGATCAGTTCTATGATATGCCTCCGCGGTGTGGGGATAATAGAGCTGTGAAGCAATTCTGTAAACCTATTTGCCGTTAAGATGTTTCTGAATATTTCCAAACATACCCCAAACGCTTTTGTGCATGGGGAAACAGAAAGGTTTCCAATGCACCTGTCTGCCACACATAGAAGTGTTAAACACTGCTCCGTGTTACAAAAATGCCTCTTTCACGACTGCCCCGTAAAGTGTATAAAATGATGCTTACGAGTGAGTGTTCTAATAACTGGTGTGCCAGAATAAAAGCAGTCCTGTTACAGTATGAAACAGAAAGTCCCAGGAGTCCCGGTCAGGAACAAATGACAGATTTTTTCTTAACGCACCGAGGAAGGATGATAACCGATTATGATAAGTTGCGGAGTAATTGTATTCATAAGTATTAGAAAACCATTGTATTGTACCTTCAAATCGGTTAGGTGCCTTACAAACTATATTAAGACAGTAAATATACATATATTCCGAAATTGTTTGATTCGTTTCAGACTGGGGATAAGCGGCATAATGGCACACAAACATAGATACTGCAGCAGCCTTGATCTCACATGCCCTTTGTGTATAGAAGCAGAGGAAGATGAAGTATATTTCTTACTTTAATGCTGGTCTACGGAAATATCCGTGTGACTTAAAACCACTTGCGACCATGTCTCCAAATTAGCATACTTTTGTATATTTGTTATGAAGTAACAACGAATTCGGTTTTGTGGGCTGTCTGTATTTGATTCATGCTTTTAAACGCCGTATTACTGCTCTGTCTGATGTGTTTGAAAGATAAAGTGATGCGACAGTTACCTACACATTGCATCGGGCCTGAGGCCTGCCAATAAAGTTTTTTGTTCGTTCGTTCGTTAGTTCGACACTCCCGATATGAAACAAGAGGAAAGCTTGAGGGGGAGTTGCCAAACCATTATTATATACACGCACTCTCAGGTTACTAGTCTGCTTCGACGAATGGACCAACTCTGACCACGTTGTTTGTTGTGATAGAAAAATGGCTTATGCGACATTTCCTTACGTTCTAGTGCACACAAAAAGGAACTGTCGTGTCTTAGCCTAGTTCATATTTAAAACACAGAGACCGCTCCATGGAGCAATTTGATATTTAAGGTTTAAGGCGAATACTTGCTGGAATGAAATCTTTTTTTATTACCTTTGTAAACACCTCTTTGAAATGGGATTAAGGTCCACAGAAATAGACTGTCCAGTTTTGAACCTGCTCTGCAGACTGCTTTGATACCCCACAGTTTGCGTCTCTAATACGTACAAAGCACTTCCAAGCACATAAACAAGTGTTGATCGTTGAAGTCATTGTTCAATCATTATGCACAAGTGTCAAATATTGCACAGCATTGATAGCTTTGCAGTTTTGCCTCAATAAGGCTCAGCACACCACACAAATGAACAGCGGAGAACACTAGCTAAGAGTCAACAGTTGCGAATGTGTACGTGCCTCACACACATGTGAATTTCCTGTTCCTTGCACATCTATACAGAACCTCATTATCCAGTCAGGATCTTCGACTCCAAAGCCCCTTGAAAATGTCCCTGCAGTCTTGTCGGAATTGTTTGTTGTACAGCGCAAATATCACAGGGTGGACAGAGTTATTTACATAATACAGATGTATCAACAACTGGTAACCAACGATGTCGGCCGTCGACTGCATAACCCAAATATTCTCACTGATGTTGTGCAGGACAACGAGAATCCAATATGGCGACCAGCCGATGAAAAACGACGCAATGGCAGCGAAGAGCATTTTGGCTGCATGCAGGGAAGAGGAACGGGAACGGTTCTTGTTTTGAGATTTCTGAAACAGTTTGCCTAGACTGTTCACTGACACGGTGGTTGTTTTCTTAGCCTCATCAGCTGCACCCCTTGGATGGGTGTTGCCTCTTCTCATCTCTGAACTGTCGATGGTAGAACATCTGTCAGTAACGTTGCCGTCTGGGATATTTCCGGACTGGTTGATACCCGAGACAATACTCTTGGAAGCATCAGAAGTGACAACACCGATACCTTTCTCGTCAGCGCCGGTTATCGTCGGGTCGACACTGGTCACAAGAATGACAGACACTGTCATGTCTCTCCGATGCGAAGTGCCAGTGATCCCTTGCTTTCCGACAGCAGGATTTTGCAACGATGGATCGACTCCTTTGTTCCTTGGACTGGGCTTCACGCGGGCCCGGGCTCTTCTGTAGGCCGTGAGGCTGACGCGGGCGTAGAGCACAGAGATGACGATGGCAGTGACGATAAAGGCGATGGCAGAGGTGACTCTGAACGTAGTCAGCGCTACCGAGTCCGAGTAGCTGTTTTTGAAGTTGCAAGCAATAGTCCTGATTTCAAATCTTCCATCTAGGCTTCGAACGGATGCAATGCGCTCGCCGACGAATTCCAGTATAGGGAGGCTGGCGAGAAAACCCAAAGGCATCAACACTGATAGAAGGATCTTCATCAGCTTCAACGTGTTGCGGAACTTGAGCGGTTTGCAAACGGCGTAGAAGCGGTCGATTGCAATAACACAAAAGACACTGGCTGAGCTGGCGAGGCTGAGGTGAGCGAAGAATTCAAAGAACTTGCACAACCATCCCCAGTCCTGTAAATAGTTATGAGTCAATTTGTACATCATGTACGGGTTCACGAGGAGGCTAGAAGTCAGGTCGATGTAGCCCAGGATAAGGACGTAGTAGTCAGCAGAAGTCTTGGCCTTCTTCTTCGTGTACACTACCAACAGAATGATGTTGCCGACGACCCCCGAGACCATGAAGATCGCCAAGAAGACGAGAACAGGAGTGACGGTCTTTGCAAAGTCTTCACTGAGGAGAGTTATCTCTGTGTACCAGCAAGGTGAGTACAAAGTGCACTCTGGAGGTGACGTCATTTTGGACACACACACACACAAGTTTGGAGATATGAAATTGCAGCTTTATTACTCCAGTCTGTTATCCTACTGCAGTTTTTCTCCCAACTTTCCAATTGCTCACTACCCAATCTCGACACACTGACGCTGCACTGGCTCTTGAGGACAGTCAACTCTGATCACAGGTTTACAACTGAAGATAGGAATTTTCTGTATTTTCTCTCACACCATCCTCTGAGTTAATAAACTTTGCAACAAGGACTCCAGTTGAGCATGAATAGATAAGTATATTCCAGGAAAGCACCAGACAGTCTTGTGCATTTAGTAGTCGTGGGATAGATATTAGAATTTCGTTCCCTACTTGCAAGAGGAAAGTTCTTTGTTAAAAGTTCCTATTGCTATTTCGCGGTGTTCGGTTTTCCTTTCACAACAGAAACATTGGACTCTCTCGTCGTGGGAAAGGCTCTGAAAATGGAAAGAATAACATGATTACCAGTCTCGAAGTAACAAAACATTGGCATGATGTAAGCTGAGAATCATATCAAAATAATACACTTTTTCACTCAAAGAGAAAATAATATATCATTAACGACGGTCGGCATTGGGGGCAGAAAGGAGGAGGTGAGAAGAAAACAGAAAAGTGAAGCAGCAGATTCGTGATAAGAGAAAACAAAAACCCTGAGAAAAATTAAAAAAAGAGGAGCAGCATAGGAGAAAGGGATAGAAATACGAAAAACAGGAATGTGGTCAAAAGGCACCCAAGTAAGAAAAAAAGTATATCTATATAATATACACTGCCATAAATTAAAAAGTGAAGCCTTGACCTCCTTCCGGCAGCTTCTGCAGCCAGACTGGTGGCAAACGTATCGCTCCGCGTTCCTTTGGACCACACCAGCGAGGCCGAGAGGGGGATTCTGTCGACTGGGCAACCCAGGATCTAGATACACGCTGCCCAGGCTCGCGCCCTGGAGAGGTCACTTCAGTGCCGCTGTTTTACAGTGACAGAAACAACACGGGAGGGCTCTACAGCCACAGAGTGCGCTGCCGCTCAACCCCGGACTGACCAAACCTGGCGCATACTCCATGGTCTCACGAGACTGACGGATGCCAACATATATCAACATATCATAAATTAAAAAGGAGCAGGAATGGAACAAAACGCAGGGAAGCTAGGATATATATATATATATATATATATATATATATATATATATATATATATATATAGTCTAAAACACGGTGAGGTTTTGATGGCCGCGTATTATACAAAACAAATACAAAACATTTGAAGGTAAAACAACGCAAATTTTCGGCTAAAAAGCCTTCATCAGGCGCACAAATAAAACTTACTGGAGGGCGGACAAAAGTAGAATGAAAGCGAGTCTGTCAGTGGGTTCAGCATACATAAAAACAACTCACAGAGTAAAACGAGGGCTGGCGTGTGGCTCGTGTCATGAAAAGTGTTCAACTCACAGCTAAAATGAATGGGACTCCAATCCCATTGTCACCAGGGGTAAAATAGCGTTAGTATTTTAAAATATACATAAGTTTAATAAATATATAACTTAAAAGGTAATACATACTTACGCATAACTACAAACATTAAAACCCATATACAGTCCATTTATTTACTTTATAGTATATATGTCATGCACAGACTCGCTTTCATTCTACTTTTGTCCGCCCTCCAGTAAGTTTTATTTGTGCGCCTGATGAAGGCTTTTTAGCCGAAAATTTGCGTTGTTTTACCTTCTAATGTTTTGTATTTGTTTTGTATAATACGCGGTCATCAAAACCTCACCGTGTTTTAGACTTTTATTTTAATGCCGTGGCAGTCCCTTGTTTTTGACATTTTATATATATATATATATATATATATATATATATATATATATATATATATATATATATATATATATATTAATAAGCAGAGATACAGGAAATAAAATATCGTTTGTCAAGAAGCCGCAACACAAAATAAATGTAATGCTCACCTCTAGATTCGTTCAGGTGACTGAAGCGGGCGAAGCGAAGTCCTTGGCGCCAGAGAAGAGCGGCGTCCTACGGGGAAACCAGGCGCCAGTCTGAGGCAGGCGGAGGTGCAGCCAGCGGCAAGGCAGACAGCGTGCCCGCAGCTACTGGCAATGATGGGTAGAACAGCAAATAGTCGGGAATGAACCGGTCGATCGCTGATCCACTCACGGATTACTTTCCACCGAGGATCTCGGATCTCCTGGGGATTGTGAGTGCTCTTCAGCCGCCTACGCAAGCGGACGGCGTAATGGGAAAGGTATCGATGCGACTTACAATGGCGGGAGATAAAGCGCCACCTATCACGCAGCTGCAGCAGGCGTTCTCACAGGACACCTCCGCCACAGAGTGATGGCTAAGCTCACGGGTGAAATAATAGCATTGACTATTTAAGTAATCAACCTGGGCACATATGTGTTTTCCCGTATGATTCGTGTCACCTGTCCTTAGCACCATCGGTAGTCTACATGTTCTGGTGGTAAGGCACAAGTGGGTCATACTCGGAGACGGGCAAACTGAGACTGCAGGCTCTAAGACAACGACTGGCCCCTTGATGGTTCAGCAGACGTGAGGATGTGCCTGTATTGTTATGACATGCAAGTAATCCCCACATCACTGGCCCTGGGGGAGCTGGAGAGAGCCACAAGTGTCCAACACAACTGGACATCTGCACGCTTGTTGGAGCACCCATTCCCCCCTTTTTGTTTTTTTTTGGGGGGCTGACTTTTCATCCAAGCAGATGCGGCTGGGGTTCAATAGCGGATGCCGTGACCAATCGCCACTGAGTAATTTTAACGTGACGGACAAGCTGATGACACTCACCAAAGGGTTGTCATGTCATAAACGATTTTATTCTTAACCTTCAAACTCTGGTCATTATGTAAGACGGTATTAAGAAGAATGTGCCGAAAACAGTTAGCTTGTGGGTGTAAATGGCCAGATTTGGAACACAATCATGACTAAAGAAAAAGTTTAAAAAGATGAAAAATCACTCAGTTACTATATCCCACACAAGCTACACAAAAGAAACGGAGGAAAGGAAATGCAAGATCGATCCGATAACACACACAAAAAAGAAAACAAAACTTGGCAGGGATTTTTGTCACTTGAGGGGTGCAGGTCCAGTCGCGAAGAAGACAACCAAGTGAACGATTGTGGCGTGGGATGTGTAGGACAGATGCAAGTGCATGATACGATAGGATCGCTGGCTGGATACAGCTTTACTGCCTATCAGCCCTTGTAGGCTATTTCAGGGCACATATTTTTATAAATCATGAGTCAGTACAAAATCAAATCACAGTTCCCCTAGTAATCTGCCTATTACAAAATGCTTTTAATAAGACAGGAATAATGAGGAACTGACTGACTGACTGACTGCTTGGCTGGCCGGCTGGCTGGCTGACATACTGACTGAGATTTTACGGCCTATCAGCCTTGTTAGGCTACGAAGCCACTGACTGCAAAGTCAGTAGAGCTGGTTTCAGCTGGAGCAAATGGGGTGTCAATTTCCCTAGGAATGAGCCTTTTACGATTGGCGTAGTGAGGCGCAATGGACTTTTTTTTCAAGCGTGTAACTGGAGGACTGACTGTGATTGCCTCTTCAGCTCGTTTCAATCCAGTGCATGTTATTAGGAATGGAGTTGGTGGCATGGATTTGGCAGCAATCGGAAATTAGACAGCCTGCTTCTTGAGCAGAAGGCGTGCTAGGCTTCTGTACGTTGTGAACAACATAATCTTTAAAACAACCCCCCCCCCCCCCCCACCCCACTCTTTCAGCATAACCGACACAGCGTATCTCGATGCCAGGAGTCATGGAGTTGCCTCCCTTGCTCTAGAGAGAATATAATTTATACATGTAGTGTAGAATACCGATATGAAGATAACATCGAGGCAAACTATTTAAATTTATTTTTAAAAAATCTTCGGCTGTCATATTTCAATACAATCTTATCTGCCCTTTCCATAAGTATGGGGGATGGAAACACTCTGGACCTAATGATTCTGACATTTCTGCCAAAAACATTCTTCTACATTTCCTACTATGGTGGTTTTCAACTTCTTCCGATATAGTAACGTAGCCGATGTTATCGCTGATTAAAGTTTTGCTTCATCTTTCACTGGCCGGAGAGTGGTAGTCGTCACTTTCGGACGAGTGGAGCGAAAAATCATTGCAGTCGCCATTTTTGTAGAGTTAGAATCGACAGGTGTTTTTTCCTCAAAAAGCACGGACACCTACGTCTTATACAATTAGCATTCCAGTTCTTATCCTACAAAAATGGAAGTTCTCATGAAGCTGTTGCTATGTTTAGCATAATCCCGGTGAACTCGTCTCCGGCCTTAATATGATGGATAAAGACGAACTGGCCATACCATACTGTTTGCAAATGTCAATTTTTGACACATCGCCACCGTCAACTTCGCGAAGGACATTTATCATGAAGTTGAGAGTACAGGCAGATATCACTCTTGAAGATGTGATGAGTTATGCGGATATTATCTAACCCTACAGCATGACGTGAACAGTCAGCCCCAACAGCGCCATTCGTTCACGGCAGTACAAAACACAATGGCGCGTGTGTGAGCGGAAAATCTTTCACACAGAGTGCCACCGATAGTTGTTTCCTACTTTAGCTTTGTTTGCTGAGCAACTAGAACTGGGAACACCATTTACAGTCGTCATTTCAGTCCTTAATAAGGAAGTGAAGAATAGTCTTTCAGACAATTTAACGCTTTTTGCATCCGTCAGTTTGTTATCTTTAGCTCGCAACACGCATGAATGATTTGTGGAATGAAAGAGGGATTAAATAGTGGCAAATCTAATCAAAACGTTCGTCATTTCGACAATTTGCTTCAAGCGTATTCTTCATAAGTGTCCATCTATAGGTCTACCGTTCCGATGATGAAATTTTAAAGGGTTTCCGTTTGTTCCTGCGCTGCAGGTGGGCTTACTGCGATGAAGAGCAAGTGTTTTGGCATGCGACTGGGGACGACGTGTGCTCTGTGTGTTAGTTACTCAGCATGGATAAGTACTTGCAGCAACGCCAATGGAGAACCAGACACGGGACAGATAAATCGCTGCCGAGGACGACCAGCTTACTCCAGATCTCTGCTCGGTTTACGGCGCCTGTTCCCTACTAGAAATTATTTGCATGTGCATTAGGCCGGACCATTCTAGGACTTTGGAAGAGCCAGGTTATTTCTACTCGTAGATGTTTCCCGCACTCACGTGGCTCTTTTGTCATTATATCCCAAGGTAGAACGAATGCCAGTAGCAGCTCTTCAAAATCCAATGATAAAACGTGCGCAATGACAACACTTATGTCAACAGAGTGCGTACTGGATTTTTATAGATTTAAAGAAAGCTAAATTATGGAAGATAAATAATTCTGATGTTCTTACGTATCTATATACCCTGCAGTGCTCTCGTAAGTTCAATGCTAAACATGACAACATGTTTTGCAAAAGGATGTCGTATCTGCATGTGTTTGGGGAAACATTTCTTGACTCACAACTGTGCAAACGACATGGAATAAAGGATTTTCCGCTTACAGTATCCACGAGCACGTACTTGAAGCCACTACTTTTATATCAATCACCCAAAGACAAAACCATTTCCGCAGACATAAAAAGTAGTAACGATTTGTAATGATGCTGACATAAAAGTCAGATGATTTCAAGTTAGTGATGTTTACTACGGTGTTTAATGGAACAGGAATGTCTGCCGATTTTACACACACACACACACACACACACACACACACACACACACACACACACACACACACACACACACACACACACAAAACAAAACAACACACACACACACACACAAACACAGTCACAAACACACACACACACACACACACACACACACACACACACACACACACACACAAACACACGTAAACAAAAAATACACACACAAACACACACACGAACACAAACGCACACACAAACAAAAAATACACACACATACACACACAAACAAACACACACACACAGACACACACACACACACACACACACACACACACACACACACACACACAAACACACACACACACACACACACAAACAAACGCACCGGGTATTGAAGATCTGACGCAGTTCTGATGTTCCCCATATAACCTCCATCGATTTGAGCTGCCCTAAGCTGAGCTGAGCTGACTGAGAAGTCCCCAAAAGCTCGCCAGCCAGGGCTTCCAGCTGACGAGGGGAGTATCCGACTGCTGTGATTGCACACTGTACACTTGGATGTAAGCAAGTTTTCCATTCGGCAGGAACATCTTGAATACACGCTTTTAAAGTTATATCAGTACAGTGGCAATAGCGTGATGCCCTTTCAAAGCATAACATGACTGAATGATTTCGTGACCGTGTTTATCCATCTATCACTGGAGAGTAGGCGAGTCCACATGTTTGGCTCTGTGCTTTTACTCTTGGCACTGACAACACACTTAGTTCGAGTCTCATTTGTACGCATTTTATTGGCCACATTTTATCGAAGTGCTATATGTCATTAACAGTCAAGTCAACCCTTTGCGAGAAAGAATAAAAACGGATGCAGTCGTCATGTGTGCGGCACGCAAAATGTTACTGAGAAACAAGCAATTTCATTCCTATAATGAATTCTATTTTCAGGTCCACATCCCCAATGCATGTTTCCAAAAGAGGTGGAGAGGCTAGGGAGACTTTCCTACAATGCATTTCGTTTCCTATAAGTTCCAGCAATTTTCTCCGTTCCTCAGGGTTTATTGCGTCCTGGGGAGCATTCCTACACAATGGTCTTTCAGAAGACAGGTCAGTGTCAGGACTTTTCGAAGGAAGTCTTCAGCAACTCACTGCCTCATGGACACACTATTGGATAATATTTTCCACCAGTGTGGACAAAGTGTTCTGCCCATCAACGTGTGTATTTTCGCAGATGTACTCGGAGAAAATATCAAATCTGCATTGAAAGTTTCTTGGGGGAGGGGGGGGGGGGGGAGGAGGAGAGAACGAAAACAAAGAGTCATTTCCCTTCGCCAGCCGACATGTCAACTTCCTTATTGATATCGAACCACTGAACACTCGTCTGCAATAAAAGGTTGTTGTCCCTTCCTTATTGACCAAGCTGTAGATTAAGGCTTCCTGCAAACTTGCAAAGGGCACTTTCTCATTATCTTACCCTGAAGAAGCGTTTGCTCTTCCTCAGTTGTAGGTTTGTAATGTGGACGACATTCCTATATCTTTCATTCAGTTCTTAAGTTTCATCTCTACATCCGTCCGTGCAAAACGACGCGCTAAGAGAGCATTCTGGTGGCAAGAGGGCACAACAGTCCTAAAAAGATTCAGGCAACCCAGCGCACTAGTTCTTCCAGCAGAGGCACTTCTTCAGGAGGTCAATGCTGTCTTTGCGAAACTGCCTGTTGAAGACGGCATAGATGATCGGGTTGATGGAGTTGTTTATATATAACAGGTGCATCAGCAGCCGCTCCAACATCACCTCTCCCCCACTCTTGGGCGTCCAGAAGTTCGCATCCACCGACGTCAGCACCACCAGCACCCAGTACGGCGACCAGCTGATGAAGAAGGCAGCGATGACTGCGAACAGCATCTTGGCGGTGCGGAGAGCGGAGGAGGTCCCAGGGCCGGTCTGCTCGTGCGTCTTTCTCGTCAACTTCAGCCAACTAAGAGCAGGGACATTTTGCGCCCCTTCTCTCCCTCCATCCGTTTCTCTTGCTTCCGACACGTCCCCGTGACCCGTGGGCTTGCTCGTGTTGATCCCATCGATTTCAGCAACATTATCAAGGTCATCTCGTTCTCTCGAATCCGTGTCTTTGGCAGACCACAAAGGAACAGACGGTGGGTCGTTGCTTTTCAAGGCGGCGTTTCCACTTGATGTGTATGCTTCCACTTCGGTATTTGCGCATGCCACTGAAATTACACGGACTTTCGAACTGGACTCCTCTTGCATGCACTCGGGGAAAATATTTTTCTCCGGTTCAGTCCTGCGTTTAGAGGCCTGAGTTGGAATGTTCGATCCAGGCGCGGACGAACCTGGGTTGCAGCTCTTGCCCGCCACGAAGGGGTTAACACGGCCTTGAAACCTCCGCCGTGCAGTCATAGCAACGCGGATGTACAGAACTGAGATGAGAGCAACTGCAACAGCAAAGATGATCATGAGCGCGTAATGATTTGCCGTCAGCGCGACGGAGTTTATGTAGTGGTACTGGTAGTGGCAACGGAGGGTTTGCAACTTCTGGCGGCCGTCCACTGATTCTACAGTCTCCACTCGCACGCCGTTAAACTCCAGAGATGGGAGACTGACGATGACTCCAAAGAGCACCGTGATGGCGAGGAGGATCTTCACCAACTTCAGGGACTTGAGGAACCGAAGGGGCTTGCACACGGCGTAGTAGCGGTCAATGGCGATGGCAACAAAGAGAGAGACGGAGATTGCGAGGCTGGAGTGGAGGAGAAACTCGAACAGCTTGCATCCCCATCCCCAGTCTTGAAGGTAGTAATGGGTCAACTTGAAGGTCATAACGGGATGGATAAACAGGCAGGCCATCAAGTCTACACAACCCAGGACGATGATCAGATAATCCGAAGACGCCTTGTTCTTCTTCGTCGAGTAGACAATCAGCAAAATGACGTTCCCCACGGCGCCGACGACCATGCACATTACCATGTACACAACGACGGTGACCACAGTTCTTGCAAAGGCTTCATTCAGTGAAGTTAATTCTCGTATCCAGCATGGTGAATTCAGGGAACAGTTCATACTGATTCCATTGTTACTCGCCATCAGTTGATTATTGGTAAACACTTTTGGTTAAAAATTATGCTGTATCAGCGTACAGTGAGCTATATGAATGCGTTTGAAAACGCAAGTTTAGGTTGGCGTGGTACCGACTCACTCAGTTAAAATTAAGTTCCCTCACGGTTTGAAGAAAAGCAATTTGCATAACATGTTCTGATTATTTGAGCCCATTTATCTTCAATAGTTCAGCAGATATATATTCATCTTCCTCACAGTGGACATGATATCATCTTCTCCAGTTCTTGTTGTCTTCACTGCAAGAATCTTCTAACTCTGTTCGGTTTTTGTTTCGAAAAGGGAAAGGAAGATTGTCGTATCTGAAACAAAAAGGGTTAGAAAATGTGTACTTTCGGGCTCTAGATAATCGCACCGCTGTGGTAAAATCACTATATTACATTATAATCCACAAAGACAACCACTTCATGTCCGTGTACTCTTGTTCAAGAGGCCTGTTAAATAAAAAATACAATGCAACACTAAGATCTACGAACAGATGTAGCAACAAAATGCACTTTATCAATACCATAGAAGAGTAAAATTCAAGACGGTAAGTAATAAACTGAAATAACCACTGTGATTTTTAATCGAATTTGGCCATCAACAGTCTCAAACCCAAGAAGAAACAATTACCTTGATGTCCAAAAGGTGTCATGCGAGAATGAGCGTAGTTTGGTCTTGGTGATGGGGAACTTTCGAGTGGCTTTGTCTTTCTACCTTGGTACGGTCGTCGCAATTACCCTCAAGCCACCCATAGAAGTACGAAGGAAACTTGCATATCCGCTTATATCGTGGTCATGAGCGTGGGGACAACGACAGGCACGTCACTGCAGTTGAAACAGCAAGCACCGTGGTTTTGAAGCAGGCGGCATCACGCCCTCTGTCAGCATGCCATCCAAACCAGCATTGTGACGACGGTACAACTCCGACAGTGGGCACATGGCCCAGCCTGTCTGGACCAAGACATCAAACACGTTCGGCAGCAGCCACGAAGTGATCCACGTATCCGCTGCAAACTGATTTCTACCTTCCCTACAGTGCTTCGACATAATCAAACCGCTAAGCATCACGAAATTGACGCACATGGAGAGGCACACTCATTTCCCCCCTTAAACAAATCAGTCTGAATGAACATGTGCATGCACAACTGAAACCCTTGGCTGCGTGAGGATATCTACCATTCCTGATGAGACTGCTCTCAACAGATGCAACATTCAGTCGTCTGGGTAAAAATACTTAATAATGTATGTCACCGAATCTAAGAATGCGCTTTCTCGCAGCATCCGCCTCAGGGATCATGTCTGCAACAGATATAATTTGATGGCGTGCATTGGTGAGGTCACTTTTGTAGGATAACTCTTAGGCTTACTTTAAGAATGTACGATTTTACTGGCCGCTGTGCAATCAATGTCAGCCTCTATATCTACCAAGTCGGCATGTGCAGACAGGACAAACAGCCATCAAAGCATTTTCTCCATTAGCAATGTCAACGGAGAAAAGCACAAAGCTCTTGAGTTCTGATATACAGGCAAATTTCCGAGAAACCAGAACCATAAACGCGCTACATTAGCTAAATGAGGCTCGCCTTTAAATTAACAGCCTCACATACGCAGATGTGGCTGTAGCACAGGAAAGGGTCGATGTGATATACGTGTATTTTGAGTAGAGAAATATCACAGAAAAGGCAGTTGTTTGGTGGTTTTTTTAATGAGCAGCGAGTGGTGGGTAAAACAGACTGTACTCCAGAAAAGACATGTTGCAGCGGATCGTACGTTTGCTGAGCCAAACATTGAAGTGCGGTGCTTTAAAATATATGAACACGTTACTTTTACGCACAACAGTAATGACAGATGATGACGATATACAACATCAGATGATGAGGTCCATTAAACTTTCAAAGGTTTACATTAAAATTATTAGGTCAACTTCAAGGAATTCATATTAAAAGCTACGTCAACACCTGGAAAAGTGACTTAATTAAGGACTAAATGAACATTCCGTAAATACATGCATTATATATGCATGGTCGCTGAAAGATATGATAAGATTTTAGTTCACACAATGACCCTAACGATATCTTGCAATTGCTATAGCAGTTCAAACGTAATGTAGAGAAGATTCAGTAGCCATGAATAGATTACAATAGTAGACTGTGCTTCAGGTTACATCTAAACGACAGCAAATGTGAATCACAAAGTTGTTGCATTCAAGAAGAAGAGGGGAAAAACTCTCAAGCTTCCGCAAATGTAGAGTTCGTTTCCGGCCGGAAATGCAATGCGTGCACTGTATCAAACATAATGACATGTTTAGTCCACTTGATTCACGAGACCGTTTCTGTTGGAGTGTAAGAGCTTCTTCACAGCAGACAATGAAGAAGTCGTGCCAATGTTAGAAAAGGCATGGGATCTGCGTGATGAACTCAAAATTCATTTTAGGAATTATGTTTCCCATAATATGTTTATCGTGCGCAATTAAAAATTCATCTGCAGACCATGGCTTGTTTACATGTATAACAATATACATCTGCATCTTTCTCAGGACTTTTCCCAAAAATATTCTGAGCATATTTAATGTTATTTTTAAGGAAACATTTTTTGTAAACTCATCCTTTACACATTAAGACACATTTTCTCTCACTGCTTTCAGTGTAATTTTCAACAAGAGACTTGTGTCCAATAACTAAAGCCGTAAAACATTTATACTCTCAACCTTCTGTTTCCATGTTGTCTTTCTCGTCCATACAGTATGTGTTCCTGTCATGGGAGTACATGTTGCTGGGCGGAAGCGGCCTTAAGGGCCCTTGAAGTAAAGCAGCTCTATATATACATGCATGATCGGATACATACTCGAGGCAGCAAATCATCCGGATACAAGCCTTTCCTGAATGATCACAAGTCAGCTGAATGCCTGTCTATTTCCTTCAGGGTTTCAGCTCTGTGTTCGAAACTGGTCTTATTCCTCACTTCAGCACGAGAGAAGATCATATGTTTAATGAGTCTTTACTCCATGCATGGCCACAACATGCATTTGCACAGAATATCTGTTTCAAACACGGGTATTCCACTGTTCTAAGAGTTTCTACGTCTGTTTCTCTGAAACTCTACCTACATTGAATGATTAATCGATAGTAAAATCGGTCCAAATATTCCAAACTATTTTTTCTTCAATGAATATTAATAAGACTCAGGAAACAACACTAATTATACATGTATCTTCGAAATACAAGGTTCCTTTGATGCCACACTAACACCATCAGTTCGGATACCACAGACAATCAGTCTCGTTTCCCCCAGCAGAGGCACTTCTTCAGGAGGTCGATGGTGTCTTTGCGAAACTGCCTGTTGAAGACGGCATAGATGATCGGGTTGATGGAGTTGTTTATATAGAACAGGTGCATCAGCAGCCGCTCCAGCACCATCTCTCCCCCACTCTTGGGCGTCCAGAAGTTCGCATCCACCGACGTCAGCACCACCAGCACCCAGTACGGCGACCAGCTGATGAAGAAAGCAGCAGTGACTGCAAACAGCATCTTGGCGGTGCGGAGAGCGGAGGAGGCTCTGGGGCCGCTCTGCTCTCGCGTCTTTCTTGTCAGCTTCAAAGCCCGATCCGAAAACGTGACTTTCAAGTTGACGCTCATTCTCGCTGTCTTCTCTCTCGAGGCAATGTCCTCGCCGTTGGTAGCATTTCCATCCCCATTCAGGGAGGGTTTCTCCTCAGTATATGTTTTTCCCACCTCGCTCTCGGATTTGTCTTTTACAGCAGTATGTTTCTCGTCAACTGACACATCTTTATCAGAATTGCCGAGACTGTCGTCTGGTTTCGCCTCTGCTAGTTGAGTATTGGCACCCTGCACAGCAATTACTTTCACATTCGACGGCTTCGTCTTATTAGAATCCGCAATGTCTGCTTCGTTGGCCCTGTTTTTATTGCTTTCATCGACCGGGGCAGAAGCCATAGTCTCGGCCGCGGAGGCCACATTTTCACGGCTTCGTCCTTGATTGGACGGTTGGACACGGCCTCGCGTTCTCTGGTAGGCCGTGAAGGCGACTCTAGAGTAGAGCACAGAGATGAGAACGACAGTCACGGCGAAGAAACCAGCCAGCAGATTCCTGAATACAGACAGCTCCACCGAGTCGAGGTAGCGGTGCTGGTAGTGGCACCTCATCGTCCAGATCGTGCGATTTCCATCCAGAGTTGTCACTTGCTGTGTGCGTGTGCCGACGAACTCGAGCACGGGAAGGCTGATGGTAATGCCTATCGGCACCAGTACTGCCACGAGGATCTTCACCAGCCTTAGAGACCTCAGGAACCTGAGCGGCTTGCACACTGCGTAGAAGCGGTCGACCGCGATGGCGATGAAGACAGCGACTGAGACGGCGAGGTTCAGGTGAGCGAGGAACTCAAAAAGTTTGCACACCCAGCCCCAGTTTTGCAGATGGTAAAACACCAACTTGTAGGTCATATACGGGTGGACAAAAAGGCAGGCCAGCAAGTCGATGTATCCAAGGACGATGATGAGATAATCTGACGAGGATTTGGTCTTCTTTTGAGAGTACACCACCAAGAGGACGGTGTTACCGACTACTCCTACAGTCAACACAACCACCATGAACACGATGACGAAGACAACGTTCCTTGCGAAGGAGCCGTTGAGGGCAGCTATCTCTCTGTCCCAGCAAGGCGAAAGCATAGAACACGCCGTGTCGTTTCCGTCTTCATATGCCATGGCTGTTACTTTGCGACACCAGTGTAGTACAAGTGCTGTTGCAAAGAAGAGCGACAACTCATTCAAGACATTTACACCCCATGACCAGGGTACAAGCCGCCAAGGTAAAGAAACTACTCTGACCTACCAGTGCAATGAATCCAGTCACGTGGGGAGGTATTCGGACGTATCATCAAGACTTTTGTTTTAGTAACTACCCATGGTTGTAAAAGTGGACATTTGCAGGAAGATGAGAAAGCCAAAGTTTGGGTGGTAGACCTTTTGATATGACGCTCCCGTCATCATCAGCTCCACTGCATCATCAGACTTGCCTACAACGCACTATTACGTACGAGCTCGTCTGAACACAGGAAAGGTGTTCTCGTCCTGTTCCAAGAATCAGTCCAAATCCAGGGAGAGTCTTCTAGAAGCTGACAGTTGCAGCATAACAGCACGCCAGAGCACAGGGACAAGTCACAGTTGCGGGGAAAGCGCTGCCGACTGTTGTTCGTTGAAATCTACAGGCGACTGTTTTGGGGGGAACTGAGGTGTACGTCGTTGAAGGAGCCGTGATCGCAGCCACTCAGTATCCGATCATCTCCCCTTGGATCTGAAAATTTATCAAACACATCGATCTAATGTTGTCATGTTTGCACTTCTAATAAATGCATATGACAGACGAGGCCATCTAAGTGAGAAATATTTCTTGATTGAAATTTAAAAGAGAAATCTTTTTAAAAGTGCACTCGCTAAAGAAAGAAGAGTCAGTGGTGAAGTGATGAGAGAGTGAGTTCGAAGGAGGGAGTATAAAAAAATGAATGAAATGAAAAGACGGGCGGCCATCAAAAGTACTCAAAGGAGAGAGAAGAGGAGGGGTTGGAGGGCAGTAACAGGAGGAAACGCAAATAAACACGAAGAAATTTGAGATACAGCAATGAAAGAGAGCAGTAGAAAGACGAGGGGGATAAAACTGTGGTATAGCGGCACTACACTAAGATGGGAACGAGGAATAAAAAGAAACGTTAAGAGCAGAAAATGGAGGAAGGGGAGGGGTTAGGGGGGTAGGAAGGGGAGGGGGTTAGGGGGATAGGGAGGGGAGGGGGTTAGGGGGGATAGGGAGGGGAGGTGGTTAGGGGGAATAGGGAGGAAAGGGGGTTAGGGGGTATACGGAGAAGAGGGGTTTAAGGGGGATAGGGAGGGGAGGGGGATAGGGAGTGGCGGGTGTTAGGGGGGTAGGAGGGGGAGGGGGTTAGGGGGAATAGGGAGGGGAGGGGGTTAGGGGGGATAGGAAGGGGAGGGGTTAGGGGGGATAGGGAGGGGAGGGAGTTAGAGAGGATAGGGAGGGGAGGGGGTTAGGGGGAATAGGGAGGGGAGGGGGTTAGGGGGGATAGGAAGGGGAGGGGGTTAGGGGGGATAGGGAGGGGAGGGGGTTAGGGGGGATAGGAAGGGGAGGGGGTTAGGGGGGATAGGAAGGGGAGGGGGTTAGGGGGGATAGGGAGGGGAAGGGGTTGGGGGGATAGGGAGGGGAGGGGGTTAGGGGGGATAGGAAGGGGAGGGGTTAGGGGGGATAGGGAGGGGAGGGAGTTAGAGGGGATAGGGAGGGGAGGGGGTTAGGGGGAATAGGGAGGGGAAGAAAGGCTAAACTAATTGCAAAATATACCAGAGGGGGAAAAGTTGATAGTTATAAGCTGTAAAAACATATGTAATATGGGAAATAGTAAACCACATAATGTATTTAAGTACTGGACTGCTGACTCAAAATTAAATAAGAGCTCGGCAAAGAATCGTTTACATTATCAAAACATTGTTAACAAATCGAAACTAGCGTCTCAACACCAGGGGTTTTCTTTAACGAAAACTTCCAAACAAATTCTTTGAGATTTACTCGGAGCATCTGTAGCGACGTGGGTAAGGCATACATTGGCTTACCTCCACTCCAGCGCCCGCCGAGAACAACGCCTGCACCGGTTATGAGCTGTCAATAGCGCCGCGCGAGTATATGATGGTTGGCGGTGGCGATGGAACGGGACCAACAAGGCTTCACGGCTGCCGCCAGCTCCACAAGAAACGGCGATCGATGGTTGGAGCGATGTCCGTCCCTCGGGAGCACGTTTCCAAGCACGTTCCTCAACAGGAGGTCATTTTAAACGATAGAAAAGGAAGCCAGATGGATCTCTGCTCCACCAGGACAAGTGCTTCCATTTTCTAAACACACGCGAACAAAACGCTTGGCGATGAAGATACCACTTTGTTTCCATGGTGTGGAACACAATCTCTCATAAGTTTGTGTGTAAAAGAAGACGTTTTCACCCAACAAAGCTCTTTCGCCCCTAATGACGTATCTATGTACCAAAGGGATCAGATGACTTGGTCATCACCGGCTGGCTACGTACTTTTTCGACGTATCCTCGACAAGCCCATGTCCTTCTGTCTGCAGTCACGGCATTGACGCGTGGATGTTACCGAATGCCGAGCAAGAAAGAAAAAAAATCTCATCATCTGATGGTGTATTGGGCACCCGTATTCCCTATCCATTTGCAATGAGGAATCCTGAGTAAAAAGAATCGTTGCCTGCCTCCAGTAACCTTCAATCAATGGCGATAGGAGGACACTCGGTTAACATGCTGGAAAAGCACTAGCTATTGGTTAACTATTGATTTATTTCCTCTAGGTGTGACATAAAAAGCCCTTGTTAAATGCATTGCTATGCGGAGCAGTTGTGCCGGATTATTTCGTGAATACTTACAGTCGTATAACCACACAGGGAAATATAATAAAGCAGGTAGGTGAATGCATACAGTACGTATGTGTGTATATACACACGTGTGGGTGAACACAAACACATATGCATTATAATCACAATTTGGGAGATAATGATCTATCAGACAACTGTCATGCAATATTAATAAACATCTCCTGTTCAATTGCTCAGATGCAATAGTCAATGTGTCCAAAAAGTTGCATAAGAAGGAAAGTAACACAAAAAGAGATTTCTGTGGAATATCAGGCAATTTTGAAAGGCAAAAGAAAATCTTTTGATACAATGAGCACCGAGAGACATCAGTGCTTGCGCAACAGTTCCTAGTGCAACCAAGTACACGGTGTTCCTCTTACAAAACATAAGAAACCTACGCATACAACGGCTTCTCCTCAGAACGTACTCATATCCTTGTCGTGGATACATTGCACACATCCGCCCTTTTCATCGCAAAACGTTATAACTATTGTCGTGACAGGAATGACAAAAAAGGTTTTGACAGAGACTGCTTGCCACCCATCGCGCCATGTTGATTTCGTCGATCCCAGTCAACACCGGGCATCAGAAATCGAATGGGTCCGACTAAGACGGACAAAGGTTGACAAAGATCAAAGCAAGATCCAAAACTGTTATTCAAATGAGTGTGTGTGGATGGGCGTCCTGCAAAGGTGACATCAATTCACGTGTCTCGTGTTGTGAGAAACCGACAGGGTGTCCTTCAGTTTAGTTGTCCCTACATGGGGACGGTACAATGACTTCGTGAGATCAATGTTGAACAGAAAGTCCTTCGGCATGCAACATGGCTGTGGGCACTTGAATGCGCTAAGCCTCCAATCAATCACATAAGGGCCACAATCCACAAAGAACGCACCTTTCTTTTACGATAGTTCGCAGTATCTCATCGAAATCAATATCACGGGTGGAGAATATTTGTTCTGGAAACATCGTTTGGCCATGTGACTGTTTACCACAAGCGTGCGTTCATTCACTGCGACAATTACAATGGAAGCCGTCAGAATGCAAATCATCCATGAAGCCTCAGCGAAAATATCGAGAGCGTCCTCCCTTCTTTTGTCCCCCAAAAGATTTCCCTTTACAAATCGAATCATTCTCATCTTAAATAAATCAAAACCATGTATGTGAAGCACGTTCAGCAGCGCCTTGCTTTTCTTGGTAGAAAGCGGAGGTTCTAGAAGCTGCTTAGTCATAACTCACCCACCAAACCTGAACAAGAAATACCTACTGGGGACACTTCCGAAAGAGGATGTCTCTCGAAAGCTCCATTTTCACCGCAACGTTCGTGGCTGGCAACGCACCACTTCGTGAAGACCAGCAGTGCTCCTGAACGCCTTGCATCTTATGGCCTCTCTATGCACACTTTTTCATTCCAGTATTGAACGGCCCTTCAACTAAGAACGTATTGTGATCCAGGCTGTACTGACTGCAGGCGTAGAATCCTTCTAAACTATAAATAAGAAGCAATGGACAGCCCCCCCCCCCCCCCCAAAAAAAAAAGAAAGAAAAAAAAAGAGAGAGAGAGAGAAAAAAAAGTTGATTTATGTCATTACCTACGTTCCGTTTTCAGTCGAAGTGAAAACACAGATGCTGTGTGTCAGGTGTAAGTAGATATGACAAACTGTCAGCGCCTGGTGTTATGAACACATGAAAAATGAAAGTGGGCACATTACGTCTTCACAAAGAGGACGGATGGAGTTTTATGACCTATTAGCATTTGCTGGCTATGAAAGGTCATTGATTACGAAATATCACAACAGCTGGTTAGAATAAGAGCTAGTCACGATTCCCTAGTTATACACCTCTTTTGAAACGTGCAGGGAGACGCGGTGGGTCAATTCTTACCCCCAACTCTAAGGAGAGTTCACAAGGAAGAGAACGTCTGCGTAATCATCGTCAGCGTTGAAACAAAGTATCAAAGATAAGCAGGAAATAAACTGTTGTTCGTACACGGTGGTAGTATAATTCTATGGTTACATTGTACTAGCCCACGTCAAAGCAGTAACCACTGCCATAATGAAAATTTTCCCTGAAGAAATGCCAGGTAACTGCTCTACATAAACGCAACCACCACCACCACCATCTACACCACATACACCACCACTACGACCACCATTCCGGTTCGTTGTTTGGCAGCGAGCCGACACAAAGCCACGATATAAAACCGCTCCTTCATGACAGAATAAATTGGGCCTTGCCTTTATGGGCCTGGCACCCAAACTTGAAACTTGAACTTGTTAATCAATATTGCAGAAACCATCATGTGTGCGAAGTCGCAGGTGGGTTGTGAAAAAGACGGAAGTTATGAAAAAGCACGTTCTGCAGACATCACCTGCAACCCGAGAGCGTGGACGCCAAGGACACCAGATCACGTGCTCCCCAAGTGCACGCCTCACCACACAGACGCGGTGCATAATACACACTGCCCAGACAGCACACGACCAAAGGCGAGAAGAGACGCAACACAAAGCTGGGCAGCGATTACTCTTACCAGAGGACCCTGGCACGGCTGGATTTTCCCCTCATCCCGACACTGCCTCATGCTCCCAGCGTTGATACAGGTGTGGCAGAACAAACTGGTTTCGTACACCGTCTCTGTAACACACAACCACGCCGGTCAGTTTCTAATGAAGCTGATTCCAATACATTTTACGTACATAGCATATGGGACTATCAAGCATTGTTCGTCTAGAGAAAAAACGATAGAATTAGAACGTTCGATTGACAAAGTAGGTTGCAAATGAAGAAAGCAGCAAAGAGCATCGGGATTCCATCATTTTGCCAAATGAAAAGCCAAGGATGGCACTCATCAAATCAGTCATTCAGTCCAAGAAAGTGTTTTAATTGAATCTGATCCACTCAAACCCTCAAGAGGTTGACTCATCAGCAGCACAGCAGGCAGGCAGGCAGGAGTGGAAACAATAAAGCAGACACTAAGGAGGAAGGCGGGCAGATATCCAAACAGAGGAATCAACTCACGGAGAACAGGACAAATCACATAAGAGATGGGCTGGCTGGCATACTGGCAAGTAGACAGGACAAGGCATGAGCAGGCACACAGGCAGGTGGACCAGGCAGGCAGATATACATGTACAAGCAACCCGAGAAACTTGAAAGTAAATCAAATTCATATGAAAAAGTCACGTCGCGCTATCCAAGACTCCTGCATCAATACTGACATTTACGTGCACAATGAGATGTGCAGTTTCTGTTCACCTGATCTACCGCAGTTAGGGAAGTCTTTTTTGGTCAGCTGCGTGAGGGAACGCTTGCTGTCGGCACAGACGGCATTGTTGAGTTGCACGGAGGCCTGGCTGTCGTCTAGCCACTGCTTCAGCGTCCACGTCTCGCAGTTGCACTCCAGAGGGTTTTCATTGAACGAGCTGTGAATAGAACAACTTGAAAAAGTCGACCTGTCCATCCATCGGAGTGCGGTGTTGGTGACGTTAACTTCAGTACGTTACCAAAAAATATATTCTTTTTGTGGTTGATTTGTTTGGTCAGTAACTTCGCATTGCAACGGAGAGAAGTTTTCCGCCCTCCAGCCTCTGTAGGCAATTTAAGGCCAACGCTCACGAAAACCACCAGAGCAGGTTAGGGTCAGAGCAAGTCAAATCTCGATACCCCTCGTTATCCGCCTTCTTCGAATCTCGTAGGGAGACGGTGAATCTATTCTTACTTTCAACCCACAGGAGGAAATATCTTCGTAAGCCACTCTTTGCCTCCGAATCTTGTGACTTCTGCAGGACATCTGTTCCGGAGACGGTTCTTTCCTACAATCTGTC
This sequence comes from Theodoxus fluviatilis, assembly GCA_034096865.1. NCBI lineage: Eukaryota > Metazoa > Mollusca > Gastropoda > Cycloneritida > Neritidae > Theodoxus > Theodoxus fluviatilis. Next base: position 48,869 of record JAWQFJ010022598.1, on the reverse strand, counting down.
GTATGCTTTATTGGCTCGGTTGTGCTTACATGCATGTCTGTAGCTTCTGCTACAATCTGTCGTATGCTTTATTGCTCGGTTGTGCTTACATGCATGTCTGTAGCTTCTGCTACAATCTGTCGTATGCTTTATTGCTCGGTTGTGCTTACATGCATGTCTGTAGCTTCTGCTACAATCTGTCGTATGCTTTATTGGCTCTGTTGTGCTTACATGCATGTCTGTAGCTTCTGCTACAATCTGTCGTATGCTTCATTGGCTCTGTTGTGCTTACATGCATGTCTGTAGCTTCTGCTACAATCTGTCGTATGCTTTATTGGCTCTGTTGTGCTTACATGCATGTCTGTAGCTTCTGCTACAATCTGTCGTATGCTTCATTGGCTCGGTTGTGCTTACATGCATGTCTGTAGCTTCTGCTACAATCTGCCGTATGCTTTATTGGCTCTGCTGTGCTTACATGCATGTCTGCTACAGTCTTTCGTATGCTTTATTGCTTGGTTGTGCTTACATGCACGTCTGTAGCTTCTGCTACAATCTGTCGTATGCTTCATTGGCTCGGTTGTGCTTACATGCATGTCTGTAGCTTCTGCTACAATCTGTCGTATGCTTTATTGGCTCGGTTGTGCTTACATGCATGTCCGTAGCTTCTGCTACAATCTGTCGTATGCTTTATTGGCTCGGTTGTGCTTACATGCATGTCTGTAGCTTCTGCTACAATCTGTCTTAGGTTTATTGGCTCGGTTGTGCTTACATGCATGTCTGTAGCTTCTGCTACAATCTGTCGTATGCTTTATTGGCTCTGTTGTGCTTACATGCATGTCCGTAGCTTCTGCTACAATCTGTCGTATGCTTTATTGGCTCGGTTGTGCTTACATGCATGTCTGTAGCTTCTGCTACAATCTGTCGTATGCTTTATTGGCTCGGTTGTGCTTACATGCATGTCTGTAGCTTCTGCTACAATCTGTCGTATGCTTCATTGGCTCGGTTGTGCTTACATGCATGTCTGTAGCTTCTGCTACAATCTGTCGTATGCTTTATTGCTTGGTTGTGCTTACATGCATGTCTACTACAATCTGTCGTATGCTTCATTGGCTCGGTTGTGCTTACATGCATGTCTGCTACAATCTGCCGTATGCTTCATTGGCTCGGTTGTGCTTACATGCATGTCTGTAGCTTCTGCTACAATCTGTCGTATGCTTCATTGGCTCGGTTGTGCTTACATGCATGTCTGTAGCTTCTGCTACAATCTGTCGTATGCTTTATTGCTCGGTTGTGCTTACATGCATGTCTGTAGCTTCTGCTACAATCTGTCGTATGCTTCATTGGCTCTGTTGTGCTTACATGCATGTCTGTAGCTTCTGCTACAATCTGTCGTATGCTTTATTGGCTCGGTTGTGCTTACATGCATGTCTGTAGCTTCTGCTACAATCTGTCGTATGCTTCATTGGCTCGGTTGTGCTTACATGCATGTCTGTAGCTTCTGCTACAATCTGTCGTATGCTTTATTGCTCGGTTGTGCTTACATGCATGTCTGTAGCTTCTGCTACAGTCTGTCGTATGCTTTATTGGCTCTGTTGTGCTTACATGCATGTCTGTAGCTTCTGCTACAATCTGTCGTATGCTTCATTGGCTCTGTTGTGCTTACATGCATGTCTGTAGCTTCTGCTACAATCTGTCGTATGCTTTATTGCTCGGTTGTGCTTACATGCATGTCTGTAGCTTCTGCTACAATCTGTCGTATGCTTTATTGCTCGGTTGTGCTTACATGCATGTCTGTAGCTTCTGCTACAATCTGTCGTATGCTTTATTGCTCGGTTGTGCTTACATGCATGTCTGTAGCTTCTGCTACAATCTGTCGTATGCTTCATTGGCTCTGTTGTGCTTACATGCATGTCTGTAGCTTCTGCTACAATCTGTTGTATGCTTTATTGCTCGGTTGTGGTTACATGCATGTCTGTAGCTTCTGCTACAATCTGTCGTATGCTTCATTGGCTCTGTTGTGCTTACATGCATGTCTGTAGCTTCTGCTACAATCTGTTGTATGCTTTATTGCTCGGTTGTGGTTACATGCATGTCTGTAGCTTCTGCTACAATCTGTCGTATGCTTCATTGGCTCTGTTGTGCTTACATGCATGTCTGTAGCTTCTGCTACAATCTGTTGTATGCTTTATTGCTCGGTTGTGGTTACATGCATGTCTGTAGCTTCTGCTACAATCTGTCGTATGCTTTATTGCTTGGTTGTGCTTACATGCATGTCCGTAGCTTCTGCTACAATCTGTTGTATGCTTTATTGCTCGGTTGTGCTTACATGCATGTCTGTAGCTTCTGCTACAATCTGTTGTATGCTTTATTGCTCGGTTGTGCTTACATGCATGTCTGTAGCTTCTGCTACAATCTGTTGTATGCTTTATTGCTCGGTTGTGCTTACATGCATGTCTGTAGCTTCTGCTACAATCTGTTGTATGCGTTATTGGCTCGGTTGTGCTTACATGCATGTCCGTAGCTTCTACTACAATCTGTCGTAGGTTTATTGGCTCGGTTGTGCTTACATGCATGTCTGTAGCTTCTGCTACAATCTGTCGTATGCTTTATTGGCTCGGTTGTGCTTACATGCATGTCCGTAGCTTCTGCTACAAACTATCGTATGCTTTATTGGCCCTGTTGTGCTTACATGCATGTCTGTAGCTTCTGCTACAATCTGTCGTATGCTTTATTGGCTCGGTTGTGCTTACATGCATGTCCGTAGCTTCTGCTACAATCTGTTGTATGCTTTATTGCTTGGTTGTGCTTACATGCATGTCTGTAGCTTCTGCTACAATCTGTCGTATGCGTTATTGGCTCTGTTGTGCTTACATGCATGTCTGTAGCTTCTGCTACAATCTGTCGTATGCGTTATTGGCTCTGTTGTGCTTACATGCATGTCCGTAGCTTTTGCTACAATCTGTCGTATGCTTCATTGGCTCGGTTGTGCTTACATGCATGTCTGTAGCTTCTGCTACAATCTGTCGTATGCTTTATTGGCTCGGTTGTGCTTACATGCATGTCTGTAGCTTCTGCTACAATCTGTCGTATGCTTTATTGGCTCTGTTGTGCTTACATGCATGTCTGTAGCGTCTGCTACAATCTGTCGTATGCTTCATTGGCTCTGTTGTGCGTACATGCATGTCTGTAGCTTCTGCTACAAACTATCGTATGCTTTATTGGCTCTGTTGTGCTTACATGCATGTCTGTAGCTTCTGCTACAATCTGTTGTATCGTCAAATCGCTATGTTATATTTGCACGCATGTCTATCGCAAGGAAGGACATCTCTTTTATCATGTAGATGAATTCGTCTGTCACATTAACCAGCAAATCGTCACATCGTATTGTTTTCTATTTCACAATTTCTTTTCTACCTTGTACCAGTCGTTCTTTCCTCATTCTCTTTTCCTTTCATCCATTTCATCTTCCTTCACTCTCTTTACTTCTTTCCCCAATTTCTTTACGTCATCCTCAGTTTTTCCTCTCCATCTCCCTCTTTTTTGCCCTTGTTTCCTTCGTCCTGTCGCTTCAGCCTTTCTCCTCCGCCTGGAATTCCTCAGAAGTGTTCCATAGGTCAATGAAATCAAAGCACCCCCCAGAACTAGGAAGCCTTTCGTTGTTCATGCATCAAACGTTTGAAACAAATATTTCAGCACGCACTTAGATAGGGGTCGACTGACATAGTGCTGAATACTAATACGTGGTGAACTATCTATTAAATTGATTTACATTTCTGCACACTTTCAATAAATGCTAAAAAACGGAAAAAATGTAAAAGCTATCAGCTGCCGCAATATTTTTTCTGTTGTCTTTCCTTGCTTGATGTGGATTAAGTCGTGCAAAGAGTACAAGGTTTTTTTCCGGCACAATCTGGTCCATACTCACATTGTCACATTTCTCAAGGTGGCAAACGCATATCTTGATATCTGAGTGATTTGATTCCTTATGAGATTTCTGAAAAACAAAGAATAGAACTGTTGACAATATCAACAACAACAGCAATAACAACAACAATAATAATAGAGATAGATGACGTACAAAAACTCGGGGACTTTGAGATTAGAATAGATGGGAAGATCACAGGAAGGAAAACATGACACAGTTGTATTAGATCAAAGAAGCAAGTCAGTAGGCATCACTGACATAGCAATCCCACGCGACTAAATACCGACTTCAAGATATACGAGAAGATCGAAAAGATACCAATACCTCCGAATGAAAATGCAGAAACAGGAAAATAAAAGAGAGAACCCACCCCCACCCCAAAAAACACACACAGATAATACCAGTAGTCAACGGAGTGCTGGAAGGTAGCACACTTGAACTCCCAGCTCATTCAGAGAAAGTGCCAGGCAGGTACAAAGCGGTAACTCTCCTGAAAACTGCCCTGCTCGGCAGTGCCCACATCCTCCCAAACACCTCGGATCTCCCACAAACCTGACAGGATTTCGTGACCAAGGAACAAACATCGCCGACCGACAGAAGGATCGTGGATATAGATAAGATAATAAGCCCCTATCTAGTCCCCTTTTTGGCCACTTTCTTGTTGAAATTCTTTCGGCCCCCAGTTGCCGATATGCAATGGCGATTGTCTGGTTTAACTCCCTGATAGCATTGGCATAGAGGAGTTTCTAAAGAGTTTCAATGAAATAACGCTGGATTCTCACCAGTGACATGTACAATTACACTGACTGGCAAGTAGAACGTTTATATGAAAATGCAAAGTACTTACATGTTTCTTAACGATGGAAGGTGCTGAAACAAATCAGCCGATATCGTTGTTAACCGGTTGTCATCGAGAACACTGAAACAGAGCATGATGAGAATATGCGTTAGGTTGTTTTGAGACTGATACCAACGCAAAACATCCCAAGCAAACAGACTCGCAAGCACGCATGCTCGCAGAAACATGCACGCACACAGAAACACATACAAAATTACACACACACGATGAAGCACGCGCACACACATGCACACGTAAACGATCACGCGCTTATCTATATAAGTATAACTACTCAAGCGCGCCCATACACATGCATTAATGTACACGTGCATACATGCATACCAGCGCCCATACACATGAATTAATGTACACGTGCATACATGCATGCCAGCGCAGATACACATGCATTAATGTACACGTGCATACATGCATACCAGCGCCCATACACATGAATTAATGTACACGTGCATACATGCATGCCAGCGCAGATACACATGCATTAATGTACACGTGCATACATGCATACCAGCGCCCATACACATGAATTAATGTACACGTGCATACATGCATGCCAGCGCAGATACACATGCATTAATGTACACGTGCATACATGCATACCAGCGCCCATACACATGAATTAATGTACACGTGCATACATGCATACCAGCGCAGATACACAAAGATGCATAGGAACGTCAACTTCCTGCCATCCACCACCACACATCAATGTCGTGGTCATCATCTACAGCAAAATCCTCATCATCATCATCAGCAGCAGCAGCAGCAGCACCATTATCATTAGTATGACAATCATTATCATTATCATCATCATCACTTTCATCACTATTATTACCACCAACATCATCATCGTCATCGTCATCACCACCATCTTCATCATCACCACCATCGTCATCGTCATCACCACCACCACCACCACCACCACCACCACCAGCTTTCACCTTTATTCAAGTCGAACAGATATAGGGTTCAGGGTCTATCACTCAGGTCTCTAGGTGCTGCATCACGTGCAGTGCACACATTTTGACTCCTGCGTGGGGAAAGGCCCTCCACGTTAAACACCACTCCCAAGGATGCAACCCGTGAACAATGACAAAGAACAAAGGGAAAGCTGTGTACAACCCATGGCTGGAGCTGTCAGGGCCCCAGGGTCAGAGGGTACACGCAGCTTACGGGATACTCACAGGAGATTGAGTCTGTACAGATTCCTGAAGGCAAGGGGATGTATGGTCTCGATCTTGTTGGACTGTAACAATCTGGAAGAACACAAATCCATTAAATCAGGAATGTCCGACGTGATTTTATTTTGTTTTTGGTAATAGGGTTTCTTATGAAAATATCGGTATTGTGTCACAGCATGAAGATTCATTTTTTTCTTCGAACTTGTGTATCTAATTGTTTTCTCTGTTAAAAACATGGTTCTCAATAAGCAGCTATGCTTCCTAACTTTAAGCGTGTTTCTTGGAGCTATGTGTGACTTATAAGTACATTTTGCAGTCAGTTTCTTTTGCCTCCTACTTTCTTTCTGTCTAACTTTCTTTTCGTTTGTCAGGTTGTCGTTGAACATCATGACTCTCGGTTTACTTCTCTATGCGCGCATGCGCGCACCCGCGCATCGGTGAATGTGTGTGTGTATGTGTGTGTGTTTGTGTGCGTGTGAATATGCGCGCTCGCGTGTGTGCGTGCGTGTGTATTTTTGTGTGTTTGTGTGTGTGTGTGTGTGGGGGGGGGGGGGGGGGTGCGCGCGCGCGTCTTCACGCATGCGAATACGTTCAAGCAATGCGTGCGTGCGTTTGTACGTGTGTTCGTGCGTGCATATGTGTATGCGTGCATGCGTATGAGCGTGCGTGCGTATGTGCGTGCGCGCGTGCGCGATCAAACCATTGGCTTGCACTGAACCTCCCAAAAATCTCAAGTGTCTGGAAAGAACAGCGCTTGCACTTAGCCATTTCGAGCAAACTTGCATGGTTTATTTTCTTGCTTGTGCATCACAACACGAGTACAAGAGCGAATCAATCATGATCCCTTTGTTGCCATTGACAATGCTAAAATAACCAAAACAATTACCAACATGGTGCAGCATGTTTGCTGCTGTTGGTATGTTATTTCCCTGATGGAATGACAACTTACAGCAGCCATTCTGATATAATATTTATCCCAGGTGAGTTTAACAGGCGAGAAAATGTTTTAGTTTTTGTCCAGAGCACAGTAGAGATGAGTTGTATCGAAATCAGAAGAAGAATATTCCCGCACGAAGGTGCAATACTTACATTGATTCTGCTTGCTCCAAACCTTGGAAATCGTCTTCGTAAATCTCAGTGATTTCGTTTTGCACGAGTGATCTGAAAAAGGTACTATCAATATGAAGAATTCGACAGCAAGTGAGTTTGGAAAATATTCCTAAATGAGACCTCACAGTACATGAGTACGTTAGTTTTCAAAAGGAAAATAAGATCGTCATGGTCAGTTTTATCCACATTCTCATTCATACACGTGCGGGTAACACACATACAACACTATTGCGCAACTGCACACACGTGCAGATACATGTACAGGAGCGACGAGGGAGTGAAGGAGGAAATGAACGAATAGAAGGGCAACTATATACAAAAGACTGAGGACTGTTAGATGCATTCCTCCAGCTACAGTATAGACCGGATGTATAAAACACCGGATGTATGAAAGTCTGGATGTATGAAAGGGGCAGGCAGGGTCCCGGCAGAAGCTACTCTTTGTTATTACTTAGAATTTTCCGGTTGTATGAAAATCGGATGTATAAAAGTCCGGTTGTATGAAAGCAAATCTCTGGTCCCGAGCAGCACAAATGTGTTGTTGCAAGACCGGTTGTAAGAACACGAAAGTAGACCCAAGTCACCAAAGTGTGGTGAGAGTAATTTCCCTTCCATAGCGACTCGAACTTGCAAAATGGCGGACCCGCACAGCAAGAACACGAAAGTAGACACAAGTCACCAAATTGTGGTGAGAGTAATTTTCCTTCCATAGCGACTCGAACTTGCAAAATGGCGGACCCGCACAGCAAAGCGAAAGTTACAGGCAAACGTAGAGTGTTGACATTGTCTGAGCGCCTTAAAATCTTAAAGGCAGGAGAGGACAGTCCACACAAATCCCGAACACAGATGGCCTTTGATTTAGGGGGTCAATCCACGGAATCCACCGGAATCCACCGGAATCCACCGGAATCAAGCGTGGATTCCGTGGATTTCGGTAAATAAAGAATTAAATACCCAAATCCGCCGATTTCGGTATTTATTTACCGGAATACAGTGGATTTCGGTAGGCCTATTTACAATCTAAACATCGAAATCCGCGGATTTCGGTATTTAAAAAAGATCATATTTCCGAAATCCAAATGGATTTCGTGGCGATTTCGGACATTAATTCTTTATTTCCCGAAATCCACATATTTACCGAAAATTCAATTGTTACCGTGACTGAAACTTCAGATATCTACAGTTGAGTAAAATGTGTGTGTGTGTGTGTGTGTGTGTGTGTGTGTGTGTGTGTGTGTGTGTGTGTGTGTGTGTGTGTGTGTGTGTGTGTGTGTATGTGTATGTGTGTGAGTGAATGGCTTAATGACTGTGTGTGTGTGTGTGTGTGTATGTATGTGTGTGTGTGTGTGTGTGTGTGTGTGTGTGTGTGTGTGTGTGTGAAGACAAGCGTCAGCCAATCTTTATTGGCAAATACGCGAATCCGAGATGCCTCAAACACGTCAAGAAAGGTTTGCCTGTGCAATATGACAGCATCGCATCTGCTTGGATGACAAACGAAATCTTCGAACCCTGGCTAATTCAGTTTGACAGAGACATGGAAAGGCAAAATAGGAAGATCCTACTCGTGATGGACAACTGTTCCAGTCACAAATTGCCTGATCTCCGTGCAGTCGAGGTACTGTTCCTTCCGCCAAATGCGACATCGAAACTCCAGCCCCTTGATGCGGGCATCATTCACAATTTCAAAGTGAAGTACAGGAGGTCCATGTGTTTGAACCATCTCGCCTGCACTGAGGGCGGAGGAGGTACCTACCAGCCAACTCTTCTTGATGCCATACACATAACGACGCAGTCATTGGAAAAGGTCACTACAGACACCATTGCCCACTGCTTTCGCAACGCTGGCTTCCGTCATTCCTCAGATGACCAGACAACATCAGATTCAGAACCCTGCCTTGAGAAAGACCTGCAGGAAGTGGAGCCGCTCCTTTCTCGCCTGTTTCAGGAGTGGAACGTCCCCCCATCTGATTACTTCATTGTTGATGAGGAAGTGCTCACCGAGGATCCAACAGCTGCACCGGATGTAGCAGCAGAACCGTGCACTTCCAGAATCCCAGATTCAGATGCATCTTCAGAGGAAGAAGACGAAGAAATGCCCCAGGTGTCATCAAGAGAGGCTATGGCGTCCGCAACGGTCATAAGCAACTTTTGTATGCTGACAGGAAAGACGGAACTGATCAAGTGCTTCAATGGGTCCAAAGAGATGCTCTTACGCCACATTGAGGATTCCAAAAAACAGACACGTGTTTCAGATTTTTTTAAAGAGACAGTGGCATTGGAAGAGAGGAAGAAGGAAGTTTCGTGGGAGGAGAGGGAGGAGGAAGTGGCATGGGAGGAGGAGGAGGAAGTGGCATGGGAGGAGGAAGTGGCGGGAGTGGAAGGGGAGGAGGAAGTGCCCTGGGAGGAGAGGAAGGAGGAAGTGCCCTTGGAGGAGAGGAAGAAGAAAGTGCCCTGGGAGGAGAGGAAGGAGGAAATGCCCTTGGAGGAGAGGAAGAAGGAAGTGCCCTGGGAGGAAAAGAAGGAAGAAGTGGCCTGGGAGGAGAGGAAGGAAGTGGCCTGGGAGAAGAGGAAGGAGGAAGTGACCTGGGAGGAGAGGAAGGAGGAAGTGCCCTGGGAGGAGAGGGAGGAGGAAGTGGCATGAGTGGAAGGCAAGGTGGAAGGGGCATGGAAAGAGAGGAGACGAGACAGAGTGGGAAACAGACAGGAGAAAGAGGGACTTGGGATGACTTTGGAAAGCAAACACGGGTGTAAGACTTTTTTGAAACAGACAGTGGAATAGGAGGAGAGGGAGAAGGGAGTTGCGTGAGAGGAGAGCGGACGAGAGAGAGGGGAAAGGAGAGTGGAGAAAGAGGGACTTGGGATGAGACGGGAGACACAGGGGGGAGGAGAAAGAAGAGAAAGGAGTTTGGAAGGACATGGGAAAGCGAAGGGAGTGAGAGGGACTTGGGAAGAGAGGAGAGGGAGGGGGTAAGAGAGGGCGGAGACCGGGGCAGTTGTAGCGGAAAGAAAAGAAAACTGGAAGACGGGGAAGAAGGAGAAGTAAAATTTTGTGGTGCACACGAGGGGCAGCCGCTAGCCTTTCACCCCACTAATGTGGAATGAAGGGTTCGCCAGTGTGCAAGATTGGGCCTTTCGGGCCCTTTGTTTTTGCCCGAACGGTGTCCAACCCAAGATCTTGGGGTCCCTTCGGAGTTAAACCACATTGTAGGGGATGGGAACTGCCTGCACCGTGCCATAAGCCTTGACTTATGAGGTAGCCAGGCCGAGCACATGGTTGTCCGAGAAAAAATAATCAACATCATATGCAGGAATCACCAGGCTTTCTCTGCATACGTGGATGGAGATGTAGGTGATTATCTCGCTCACAACACCCTCCGACCCCGTTCATGGGGGTCGGATGTAGAGATATTCGCGGCTGCCACCCTCCTTCAAACCACCATTGTGGTGTACACAGCCACTTCCGAATGCTCGCGGAGATGGCTGCCACACCCACCCCTTTTCCCGATGAAGGGGGTAGACAGGTCCGAGGAGAACATTTACCTCCGAAATGTCTGTGGCCAATTTGAGCGGGTGGTGTCCACAAAGGTAGTCTAAATGAGGATGCCCTAAAAACTTTCCCACCAACTGATTTTTATCCAGATTCTATAGCTGTAAATGAGTTAGTCTGTTTATTTTTTTTGTCCATTCAGTCATTTTTGTGACATGTTATAAATTCGTCACGAAAACCCATAACAGCCCAGAAGGCATTTTGGTTACATTTATAACCAGAGACATTGGTCATGGATGTGAATCAGTTGTTATCTTTTTATGTTCTTTTTATGTTGTTGTATTTTATGTTGTTGTATTATGTTATGTTGTTTTTTATGATCTTGTTGTTGTTGTTGATTTTATTCATTAAACAGATTTTATGTTTAACTCCATTAATAATCTGTTTCGTTTGTCTATTCAGTCATTTTAACCTGTTATAAATTTGTCATGACTGAAGAGCCACAATAGCCCAGGAAGGCATTTTTTGTACAATAAAAACCAGAGGCATTGGTCGTGGGTGTGACTCAGTTGTTGTTTTTTATGTTGTTGTTGTTTTTATCCATTAAACTGGTTTTAAGTTTAACTCGCTTTTTTGTATCCAGTGCGCGCGCGCGTGTGTGTGCTATAAATGTGTGCGTTTTGGAGAGAGAGAGAGAGAGAGAGAGAGAGAGAGAGAGAGAGATGAGAGAGAGAGAGAGAGAGAGAGAGAGAGAGAGAGAGAGAGAGAGAGAGAAATCAGAAATTTTTATTTGCTACGCCAACGGTCCTTACAAAGCTTTCACGACCAAAAACATCGTCAAAAGCGCAAAAGGGTTCTGGAGGGAACACACACAATACAGTTGTGCCACACACAAACACACGGACGCACGTACGCACGCACACATATACAGAGAGAAAGAGGGGGGCGGAGAGTGCACGGTACATGCAAATCAGAACAGTTCCTTACACAAACAGTTGCTCTTTCTCCCGGTTGTCCTGATTGTGTGTATGTAAGTACGTGTACTTTCCACTTGTTATTCACAAACCTTTTCTTCTAACTAGGATATGTATCAAAACATTTAAACATTAAAAAACCCCAAATAAAAACAAAAATGATATGAAAAAACTACTTTTATCAAGTAAAAGATGCGTGGCCGGATGTATGAAAGTCGATCCTCAATATTTTCATACATCCGGTTAACCGGATTTAGTAAAGACCGGATGTATGAAAGACAAAAATTGGGTCCCGACGACTTTCTTACATCCGGTCTCGACTGTATTTGGATTGGATGGATGAAGTTTTACAGCCTGTCAGGCTTTGTTGGCTATGTAAGCTCACTGATCACACTGAATGGATGGATGGATGGAGTTTTTCAGACTCTCAGTCTTTGTAGGCTATGGAAGGTCACTGATCACGAAATTCACACGAGATGGTTCCAGTAAGAGCAAGTGGAGTAAAAACTGTCATAGTTATTTGCCTTTCAGAGTGTCGGAAGACGTGGTGGATCTATTCTTACCCCCAGTTCAGACGGGGATTTCCCAGCTGAGGAGCAGCTGCTCAGACATTGTGGCCAACAGAAAGTCATGTAAGCAGTCAGGCACGCAGAGTCAACAGCCACGCGTGCTACAGTGAAGAAAGAGCAGACGCACAAGCAGTCAGGCATGCAAGAATGAAGGACGCAAACGGAAACAGGCCCAGGAATAGGTCACCATATGTGAAGCAGAACTAGCACTGGCACACTCGCATCAGCAAACAGCACACACACGTACGTGTGCGCGTGCGCCCATACCTATGCACGCACGCACGCACACACACACACACATTCACACAGACAGAACATATTGTATACATACACACACACACACACACACACACACACACACACACACACACACACACACATACACAGAGAGAGATACAGACACATATTATCATCCATAACTGGAAATTACTTGAGTAATAACCAGCTCTTACGAGCACAAATAATCATAGATAAAAGTGAAGACAACTCATCTTTCCCTCTCTCATCCCCCTCCCCCTCCCCCTCCATCTCCTCTTCCTGACTCCCCAACACCCAGACCGTCCGCGCTCACCCTCTATCCCCCCCCCCCCTTGACTCTCCTCCCCGCAGTCCCGCCACCCCTTCCCCTCCCTCAGATCCCGCAACACTCACAACAAAGGAAGACATGCAATCCACTATCACCCTGCCTGGAGACAGTCGTGAATTCCGCTCAGCGCGCACACTTATTTAGATATCGAATCGACAAGGGCAGAAACGGAGCCCTCGGTCTGAATGTTTTGGCTTTGAGAGAAAGGTTCCGAGCACCAGATTGTGCGCGGATGCAGTGCGCCTTCAGTGGATGAGTTGGGTCTGCCAGCACCGATAGAGCCTTCACTGAAACAGCATCAGTGCCGAGTACTTCTATCTCCAGTGATTGTCTTCCTATCACTCTTCATGCGCTTTTGATGATGTTGCGGTTTTCTTTCTGTCATTAACTGACAATTTCGCGATGATACAACCTATGGAACAAGTGAGGGTGGACTGCATTAAGTTCGAGAATTATTTTGTAGACTTGAAACTGCTTATGTTTCCTGAGGAAAAACAGTGTATGTCGCATACACACATTCACTCATTTTCACACACACACACGCGCGCGCGCGTGCTTGCGCAAACACACACACACGCACACACACACATACACACATACGTACATACACATGCAAACACACACGCACACACACGCACACACAGACGCACACACACACACACGCACACACACACACACACATACACACACACATACGCACACAAATTAACACAAACACACTCACACGCACAAACACACACACAAATACACACACACACACAAATGAACACAAACACACACACACACACACACACACACACACACACACACACAAACACACACACACACACACACAAATACACACACACACACACACACACAAATAAAGACACGCACACAAATGAACACACACACACACACACACACACACAACACAAACACACACACACACACACGAACACACACACACACACATACATACACAAATGAACACAAACACACACACACACACACACACACACACACACACACACACAAACACACACACACACACACACACACACACGAACACACACACACACACATACATACATACATACATACATACATACATACATACATACACACAAACATACACACACACACACACACATACACAAATGAACACAAACACACACACACACACACACACACACAACACACACACACACACACACACACAC
>JAWQFJ010022598.1:22500-30000 GCA_034096865.1 Theodoxus fluviatilis | reverse complement strand
ACAGCGAGCAAACTTGTCCCACGGCGCATTATAAATGTACTGAAGACAGCTCTACTTCCGGACTGTAGTTGTCGCTCAGTTTTAAACGCAAGCAAATTCCTTATCTTTCGAACTGTGAATGACTAGCACAACACAGACGCAGGCACAGTAGGTATTTCCCTTTCTTATCAGTTTGATCCATGTTAGGGCATTGCCCTATTCATGATGGTAAGCACTGCCCTCGAGTGCAAACACAAATCCATATTTGCCGAAGAATCAGACGTCACTGCGTGGCTGTGAGGACGATTCGAGACGCAGGGAGCCGAGGTATGCTCTACTTACCGGCTCCGACACGAATGCATTGCAGTAACCAAGCAACGCTCGTCTCTGTCCGTCGTCCATCTCTACATAGCAGCCTCAGTCCACCTCTACAGAGCAGCCTCAGTCCACCTCCACAGAGCAGCCTCAGTCCACCTCCACAGAGCAGCCTCAGTCCACCTCCACAGAGCAGCCTCAGTCTACCTCCACAGAGCAGCCTAAGTCCACCTCTACAGAGCAGCCTCAGTCCACCTCTACAGAGCAGCCTCAGTCCACCTCCACAGAGCAGCCTCAGTCCACCTCCACAGAGCAGCCTCAGTCCACCTCCACAGAGCAGCCTCAGTCCACCTCCACAGAGCAGCCTCAGTCCACCTCCACAGAGCAGCCTCAGTCCACCTCCACAGAGCAGTCTCAGTCCATCTCTATACATAGCAGCCTCAGTCCACCTCCACAGAGCAGCCTCAGTCCACCTCTACAGAGCAGCCTCAGTCCACCTCCACAGAGCAGCCTCAGTCCACCTCCACAGAGCAGCCTCAGTCCACCTCCACAGAGCAGCCTCAGTCCACCTCCACAGAGCAGCCTCAGTCCACCTCCACAGAGCAGCCTCAGTCCACCTCTACAGAGCAGCCTCAGTCCACCTCCACAGAGCAGCCTCAGTCCACCTCCACAGAGCAGCCTCAGTCCACCTCTACAGAGCAGCCTCAGTCTACCTCCACAGAGCAGCCTTAGTCCACCTTCACAGAGCAGCCTCAGTCCACCTCCACAGAGCAGCCTCAGTCTACCTCCACAGAGCAGCCTCAGTCCACCTCCACAGAGCAGCCTCAGTCCACCTCTACAGAGCAGCCTCAGTCCACCTCCACAGAGCAGCCTCAGTCCACCTCCACAGAGCAGCCTCAGTCCACCTCCACAGAGCAGCCTCAGTCCACCTCTACAGAGCAGCCTCAGTCCACCTCTACAGAGCAGCCTCAGTCCACCTCTACAGAGCAGCCTCAGTCCACCTCCACAGAGCAGCCTCAGTCTACCTCCACAGAGCAGCCTCAGTCCACCTCTACAGAGCAGCCTCAGTCCACCTCTACAGAGCAGCCTCAGTCCACCTCCACAGAGCAGCCTCAGTCTACTTACAGAGCAGCCTCAGTCCACCTCCACAGAGCAGCCTCAGTCCACCTCTACAGAGCAGCCTCAGTCCACCTCCACAGAGCAGCCTCAGTCCACCTCCACAGAGCAGCCTCAGTCCACCTCCACAGAGCAGCCTCAGTCCACCTCTACAGAGCAGCCTCAGTCCACCTCTACAGAGCAGCCTCAGTCCACCTCCACAGAGCAGCCTCAGTCCACCTCTACAGAGCAGCCTCAGTCCACCTCTACAGAGCAGCCTCAGTCCACCTCCACAGAGCAGCCTCAGTCTACCTCCACAGAGCAGCCTCAGTCCACCTCCACAGAGCAGCCTCAGTCCACCTCCACAGAGCAGCCTCAGTCCACCTCCACAGAGCAGCCTCAGTCCACCTCCACAGAGCAGCCTCAGTCCACCTCTACAGAGCAGCCTCAGTCCACCTCTACAGAGCAGCCTCAGTCCACCTCCACAGAGCAGCCTCAGTCCACCTCTACAGAGCAGCCTCAGTCCACCTCTACAGCATTCTAGTTCACTAGAGACTTCGCCTACCGGCGAGAGTGTCTCTAGCCCAGTTGACATCACGTGATGGAAGGTTTTTGTCCGAATAATGCAAATGGAGGTCACACGAGAGGCTTGTGGGATAGCCGATCTTCTTCCTGACATACGCCGTTAAAGTAGTTCTAAGACTATGTCACACAAAACTCATAATTTACTCTTGTTGAGGCAATAAACAAACGTTTATTCGATAAAATAAAATGTTTGTGTTGAAATGGAAACAAGTTTTGACAACTGAATGATTTATGTAAAAAGTGGAGAACAACATAGTATCGGAACGAACTATTTTTGGCGCAATGCTGTAATGCGAATGGTTTAATTGCAAGTCTATTAGGCATTCGTCGCAAACTGTGCCAGAGCCACTACTGACTCGGGTTCACAGAATGCCTCTACAGAGTAGGCTCATGCCTTGGACCTGCGTGGGTCCAGAGCCGCCGAGCTTGAAGGGCAACCGGGGTCGTGGTGAGGCAATTGCAGGGGGCCCCAGCGGAGGCCAGGGCAGTGAGGGAGGGAGGAAGGGGGAGAGGGAGAGGGAGGAGAGGGAGGGAGAGGGAGAAGGAGAGGAGGGGGCGACCTGTCCGCCTACTTGCCGTGCCCGGGGCAGGTGTGCTCACTGGTCCTGCCTTGCAGGGCGCCAGGGGCGCGGCAATTACGATAAGGGGAGGCGTGTTGACAAAAGCCGAGGGAAGCATTAGCA
This sequence comes from Theodoxus fluviatilis, assembly GCA_034096865.1. Taxonomy (NCBI): domain Eukaryota; kingdom Metazoa; phylum Mollusca; class Gastropoda; order Cycloneritida; family Neritidae; genus Theodoxus; species Theodoxus fluviatilis. Next base: position 27,343 of record JAWQFJ010022598.1, on the reverse strand, counting down.
CAAGGCAGGCAGCCGACTGCGAGCGTGCCCCCTCTCCAGAGGTATTTACTCAACCATCGACCGGAAAGAGGACATGACTCGGTATTGAACATGCGAATTTACAATCCAGTCTTCACTTATTAACGTTTGAATTATCAGGTAACAAAGTTGACAATGTACGTAAGATACAAAACCGCTCCCTTCATCAATGAGTTCAGTAGGAAGAAAACCAATACAAAACAACATTAGCATAATGATGTTGTGTCGCGATTACTTTTCTTTTGTTCTCTCTTCCTTTTCACACAAATGACTTGAACCACTGCGTGAAATAAACCGGGTTGCACAAGTATACAGAAGAACTGTGCCATTTGGCATTGCTTTTTGGTGCAAGGAGACCCACTCCAGAGTTTCTGCCCATGCTTCAAGATTTTCTCTCTCAGCTGGTGAAATCGATTGCTGCATAATGAGACAGCGGCTCTTTATCAAAACCAACGACTTCAAAGTGCTGCAATTTGCCTTGGGCAGAGGCTGTTGTTATTTTTTGACTCCAGCCAAAAACCAAGGCTACAGCAAAATGTTGTTATGTTGTACTCTTATGTGGGGATTATCTTCAGCCGTGATAAGCTCCTAACATAACAACTGACATTCATTGGAGTCAGAGATCAAATCCCCTGACGACGGAGTGTGGCTGCCTATATGACGGGGTGTTCAAAAACAGTCACACACGCAATCATCTTACCCACTAGGGTGATCCTGGGAGTGTTTAGCCCAGGTACGCAACAACAACAACAACAACAACAAAATGCTGCAATCAAGTAATATCAGGCGCGATTCTGCCCAAGCCAAAGAAAAACGGAATGCAGCGCTTTCCGAGCCCTTACTGGGCCATCTCTGAGTACGGCCGGTTTCTCTTTCCACTTTACTCAACAAGTGGTGTGTTTTACAAAGCCAGGCTCAGGGAGCAGGGCAAAGACGTGAGATCGGTGCACCGCCAGACCGTTCGGAGTGCTGGTTTCCCACTCGATTCTGCAAACACTGCGGCCCACCTTCAGGGAATTCCATCCAGCTCTCCACTCACTCAGAGAGACATATCATCATGGGGGTAGGGGTTGGGGGTGGGGGTAGGAGGTGGGGGTGGGAGAGGTGACATCTTATTCCTTCGACTCATCACAAGCTTCTTTCCAAAGAAGAGAGTAGCGTGGTCGTCGCCGTTTTAATGCCAGCGGTCTCCGGCAAGACGCTGGAAGGTCGAGAAAAGCAAACTGTACTTTGACCAACACCTAGTGGCTGCTACGTGGACACGCTGATGCAGATGCTCCCCTCCTTCCATTCTGAATACAGAGAGAATACTTGTGTAGACTCACTTGTGCTGAATCCCCTCCTTCCTCTATCGTCTGACATGGGTAAGAACAACGCCGGGGTGTAATTCATGAACGTGGACTTTCAGCGTGGTCTTAGACCACTGCCGCTGGTCTCGGGCTACTGTCGTAGTCTACAATTCATGAACGTGGACTTTGGTTCAGTCTCAGGCTGAACTGCGGACTACGGTGGTCCAAGGATTTGTTGGACTACACACCAAAGTCCAAGGCTGCCGCGAAATTAAATGGCCGATCCTGCCTCCGGTTCGCGCAGAAATCGCTGTATTTTGGGACACTAGAAACCCATCGAACGAAAATGTAAGCCATGAACAGCATTAAATTATCAAAGCTGTATGTTGATTGCATCGATAGGTCCTGAAAGAGCAGGGAATGCAGGTCGCCGAGCATCTCAAGCTTCGCGCACTTCTATTTATAGCTGACGCGCGGACCTCAGCGACACCAGTAAACATTGTTGTCCTCGAACCTGTCAGCTGCTGTTGACATTGGGTACAATGCTAATGTTGTCTGATGCTATGAAAACGATACATTAAAATTGCATCTGTGTTATGAAAACACGGCTCAGATTAAATTGCTTTATTTTTGGTAACTGAGAAAATGTGTGACGATCGCCAGGGTTTCACGAGTTTGATGGGAAAAGTGCGAGCTGATCGTGGCTGATCGAGTATGTGTGTGTGTGTGTGTGTGTGTGTGTGTGTGTGTGTGTGTGTGTGTGTGTGTGACACTGTGTGTGTGTACATTTTTCCTCATCAAGACAGATTTTTGTTCCACCCCTTCCTTACTGAATTTCAATGGTTCTCACTTGGAAATCCTGCCATATTGTAAAACTTGATCTTCTGCTCGTTTGCCTCTTGCTGATGAACTTAATAAACGGTGACACACACACACACTCGAGCCAGCCTCAGCTCGTACTTTATTTGTCACCTCCTCCCACGCTGTCCCTCTTCTTTTGTTTGCTTGGGCTATGTGTATGCTGCTGTTAATGTATCCGTATCTTGCTAACAGCGCTTTTATGATAGCTACCGATTCCCGCTCCGTGAAATCGGGGCTTTTCTTCGAGGTTTTGCTACCGATCGTGGCTGTGTAGCAGCCAAAAGTTACTCCCGGCCAAAAGTTACTCCGGAAGTCATCGCAGAGTTATCTGCTCGGCTTTTTCTTTATGCGATTTTCCGCTCCTGCACCTGTTCTTTGCATGGAATATATCCCGACAAACGACGCATTAGTTTCTTTACGAGTTTTTGTGTTTTTGGTGCATTTGTGTAGTTTAACACATAATATAGAGTTCAAAAAAGTTTTTCCCCGTGCAAAGCCGTCTCCGCTGCCGGAAATGATATGGGAGTCACCTCCCTGTAGTCTATTTGTAGTCTGGTTTTATAAAACGCGACCGTTGACTGACTTGGCACGCCCGGGGAGTTATGCTAAGATCCGGCCGCGTTAATATATGTGTGTTTTGTGACAAACGTCTTGCTCGGCGGTACTGTACTCCATGCACCTTAACGGTGCGCGTGATTCGGGTGTAATCTTAAGCTAAACGACGTTCCGAATGTTTCCGACTTCGACCATTTCAGCAGCGCCAATAAACGTCGTTTAGCTTAAGATTACACCCGAATCACGCGCACCGTTAAGGTGCATGGAGTACAGTACCGCCGAGAAAGACGTTTGTCACAAAACGCAGATATATTTACGCGGCCGGATCTTAGCATAACTCACCGGGCGTGCAAAGTCAGTCAGGCGGAGTGGCGGGTGCCGTCTCTTTTTAGAGTGGAATTCTCAGCACGTCCCGAGCAGATAACTCTGCGATGACTTCCGGAGTAACTTTTGGCCGGGAGTAACTTTTGGCTGCTACAGGCTGACATTTTTGACAGGAAGTTTGAAGCGGTACGCTATGCGCTTGCGCACTGGGCGGAATCCCCGGGAATTCCAATTCATTCTGAAAATAAACCATAGACTAGGTCAATCAGTCCCAGCCTTTCAAGTGAACACCCAGTCTGGGTTCGTGAATCGTAGACTCGCTGAGTCCCAGACTAGTCCCAGACCAGCGGTGGTCTGGGACTCAAAAGTCCAAGAACAGCAGGGGTCGGCCCCAAGCATTCAAAGGGGATAATGGTGAGGCATGGAGACAGGGTAAAAGCATTTGCACGAGGCTACAGCGTTCTTTTTATCATCAGTGGTCTTTTTTTTCTCTCTGGATCTGATGTTGAAAGTCAGTCTTATCAAAGGTCCTTGGACTGAATCAGAATATGTCCACGAATACAAATAACCAACGACATTTGCATACCGCTCATTAGCTTGGACGATCTGAAATAATGTCAACATTCTACATTACATTCACTGCATGTACCTGTAAGTGTCTCAGTCGCGCTTTCTACCCAAACCAGCATCTACTAGAGAAAGGTCAAACACAGGGAAAATGTGCAAGCAAAATTGTTCAGTAAAACAAACTGCACAGAGTCACTTCAAAGCGGCAAGAGAAATTTCGCATCATTCTTTCGACAGTCTCTGTAGTCAAATGAGTTCTCGATTATGTTGTTGTTTTTCTAATAGGGAAATAAACATAGAAGAAAAGAAAGCATCACGTACATACTATCATCATCATCATCATCATCATCATCATCATCATCATCATCATCATCATCATCATCATCATCATCATCATCATCAAAGTCGCCAGCATTAAAATCACCATCAAAATCCTCAACAGAATCATCATAATCATTACTTTCATAATGCATGTCTTTTTAGCATAACTATAAAAATTATTCTCATATCAGCAAGAGCAGCAGCAGCAATCACCACCACCACCACCACCACCATCTTCATCAAACTATTTTCTCTGTGCTTAGTGACTCTCACTCAGAAGTTAGCGTGGAACCTCCATTTATCAGATCGCGCTGCATAAATATCCCAGCGTTTAAAGCAAGCAAAAGTCTCACGGACACAGGGGCCACTGCGAATGCAATTGTTCGTTGCAACGTTCCTCGTCACTCATACAAACCCACCACCCTTTCCCGCCAAAGAGACTGCACAGGACTTCTACCGCACCACTTGAAAAATCCGCGCTAAATTGGCATGGGGCCCGTTGCTTAGCCCGCCTTGCTGGAAAATGATAGGTCGGTGTCAACATACGTCAAACATTTGACCACCTTAACATGTGCTTTCATCATGTTGACACGTGTTGACACCGGCCTATTATTGCGAAATCTTGTCAGGTTTCTAGCGTAAGCAACGCGCTGACAGGGTGGAGGTAGGGAGTACTTTAGTGCCGTGGGGGGTGGGGTTTGGGAAATGGGGCGGGGGTGAGGATTGGAAAATGTGGGGTTCGGGATGAGAGAGGGGAGGCGGGGGCGAGGACATGGATGGGGGAGGATGGGAGCGGAGAACAAAGCGGGCCAGGCAGCCTGCTCCAGTTGTATCTGATGGCATGATGATCACAAAAACCTCGCTGCAGACAGCCAGTGTGGCGCTGGAGGTGACAGCCCGGGCAGCAT
>JAWQFJ010022598.1:15000-17500 GCA_034096865.1 Theodoxus fluviatilis | reverse complement strand
TCAACAAGTGAAAAGAAAAGAACAGAAAGACAGAACAGCAACAAAAACACAATCTCCATGACATCAAAGCACCAATCTGCACAACAACGATGAAGTTCGTATCACACATTCATTTTTTATAGCGTGCGCCCGCTCTCTCTCTCTCTCTCTCTCTCTCTCTCTCTCTCTCTCTCTCTCTCTCTCTCACACACACACACACACACACACACACACACACACACGCACGCACACGCACACACACACACACACACACACTCACACACACACGCACGCACGCACACGCACACACGCGTACACGGGCGCGCTGCCATATCCAGTAACCACATACCCAAATCGGAAATGTTTTAGTGATACCGTACGTCCTCTACAAATTCGTCCACCAACAGAACCACTCCAGTCGTGGCACGACAGATCAGTATTCCATTTGAGGAGGAGAATTTACAATCGTGAGAAACGCCAGGGAACGACAATGGTTTTGCCCTCCGTGTGTGCAAACACTCGTTATATCGAAACAAGCCCTGGGTTGCTCGAGCGTGGACACCAGCACCCCTTACTCTCGTAGCGAGTGGCGCAGCGCTGTGGACTCGGGTAAACTTAGAGTAAATATTTGAAGGCAGAAAGGCAAAGTGAATTCGCCTTGGAGTCCCCCCCACCCCACCCCCACCCCCCGACCTTATGGACTCAACCTGACCTAAATCAAGTAGGACATGCTAAATATGTTGCACTGAATGATTTCTTAGGAAAACGTGGCTCGAACGAATAGTTTGTTGTTGTTTTTTTACAGTTGTGACCTCGCATTCATCCACCGCATCAATGCTTTGGTTTCGTAATATTTTTCATGCTTTCTCCCGTTTTCACTATTCATCTGCTCAGAAGCCCTTCATTCTGTGATGTTCTTCCTAATAGTTATTTCAGTCGTTTCATTATGACGATCGACACCTACCACAGAATCACTCATGGGCATTCCAAATCCACTCCATGACGTTTATCTCTCTGGACTTTGCTATGCACTACACATACTTCCAGACGAGTTTCCCTCTGTGAGATGGGGGTGCAAACAAGACCCACTGAGTCTCCTTACTTGCTCCTACCCTAACCAGCTCTTATGATTTTGTGATCTATGGCCTAACATGGCCTACAACGGCTGAAAAGGTCGTAAAAAATCATTCTCGTGCTTCAGGATTTCAACACGTACTCTAGACACCTTCAGAAGAGCCCTCGCTTCCAAAAGGCTCAGGCATACCTACCTAGTTACCTACCAAGCTGAAGTCCACGAGCTTTCCAGGCAGGTACACACGGACAAAGACAGACGAGAAGCTATGTGTGAGTGCTGGGGTTCCGGGTTGGAACATGTGATCACATTCACGCTCTGCCGCAGTCCTGTCTCTCCCACGCAGACCACCTTTGACCCCTCTCCCCGGCAACTAATCCTCTTCACAGGAACGCGACTGAGACGGAAAGGGGTAGATGTCGTGCCAAGTTGGAATCTAGCAAGAAGAGATCTTTTTTCTTCGCTGGGAGATTCTGGGCCCCGGGACAGGCACATACTGGGTGTGCTAGAGTACAATAGGATCAGAGCTGGGAGATGAATGCTTGCTTTCCACTCCACCCCTATTGTCCACAGCCCACCCATCCTCGTTACAGCACCAGCGCGAAATGGGTCTGGTCCAGTAGGACCACTCGCAGGCAGCAGCGTGGACAGATAAGGAACCTCATGGGGGGGGGGGGGGGGGGGGGGGGGGTGGTGGTGGTGGAGAGAGAGAGAGAGAGAGAGAGAGAAAGGTTTTAATAGATTTATTTACAATGCCTCGGCCTCTCAATCACAAATACATAGTGGAATGAAGGACACCTGAATGCACCTCGAGCTATTTGAGCAATTGCAATGAAACCGTACATGGAGCGAGAACACCGAATGTCTCCAAGCGTGTGTTTACAGAAAGGAATTAGCAGGCGTATGGAAAGAGAGAGAAAGAGAAAGAGAGAGAGAGAAAAAAGAAAGACAGAGAGAGAGAAGAAACGAAGAGAGACACACACACAGACAGACAGACAGACAGACAGACAAGTAGAAAAGAAGTACTGGAGACCTTTGTCCAACTCCAAAATTTTTTTTATTCCAGAGCTTTCGGGGCCAAGTAGGCTCCTTCGTCAGTGAATTGAAAGGCTATGTGCGAACGTGTCTGCCCTAGTATCCGTGCATTCCTTTCTTTTCCCCGTCCAAATCTGACGTCGCACCACTGATGACGTAACGTCCGATGCCTAGCAACGAAATCTACCTGTATCACAAAGTAACTAAATAGAAGCGCAAAACTTAAGTCTAGCCTATAAGGATTAACGGATACACACAAATTGCACTTAGAAATAAAGTACCACAAAACCTAACGTTGCGCTGATAAGCTAACACACCATATCAAACCTGCGCAAACCACGAAATATAAATGACAATACAATCAAACAAGACAGACAGACAGACAGACAGACAGACAGACAGACACACAGACAC
>JAWQFJ010022598.1:2500-10000 GCA_034096865.1 Theodoxus fluviatilis | reverse complement strand
GTGTGTGTGTGGGTGGTGCGTAGTGGTTGATGAGTGTGTGCGTGGGTGGTGCGTAGTGGTTGATGAGTGTGTGCGTGGGTGGTGCGTAGTGGTTGATGAGTGTGTGCGTGGGTGGTGCGTAGTGGTTGATGTGTGTGTGTGTGGGTGGTGCGTAGTGGTTGATGAGAGGGTGCGTGGGTGGTGCGTAGTGGTTGATGAGTGTGTGCGTGGGTGGTGCGTAGTGGTTGATGAGTGTGTGCGTGGGTGGTGCGTAGTGGTTGATGAGTGTGTGCGTGGGTGGTGCGTAGTGGTTGATGAGTGTGTGCGTGGGTGGTGCGTAGTGGTTGATGAGTGTGTGCGTGGGTGGTGCGTAGTGGTTGATGAGTGTGTGCGTGGGTGGTGCGTAGTGGTTGATGAGTGTGTGCGTGGGTGGTGCGTAGTGGTTGATGAGTGTGTGCGTGGGTGGTGCGTAGTGGTTGATGAGTGTGTGCGTGGGTGGTGCGTAGTGGTTGATGAGTGTGCGTGGGTGGTGCGTAGTGGTTGATGTGTGTGTGTGGGTGGTGCGTAGTGGTTGATGAGTGTGTGCGTGGGAGGTTCGTAGTGGTTGATGAGTGTGCGCGTGGGTGGTGCGTAGTGGTTGATGAGTGTGTGCGTGGGTGGTGCGTAGTGGTTGATGTGTGTGTGTGTGGGTGGTGCGTAGTGGTTGATGAGAGTGTGCGTGGGTGGTGCGTAGTGGTTGATGAGTGTGTGCGTGGGTGGTGCGTAGTGGTTGATGAGTGTGTGCGTGGGTGGTGCGTAGTGGTTGATGAGTGTGTGCGTGGGTGGTGCGTAGTGGTTGATGAGTGTGTGCGTGGGTGGTGCGTAGTGGTTGATGAGTGTGTGCGTGGGTGGTGCGAATTGGTTGATGAGTGTGTGCGTGGGTGGTGCGTAGTGGTTGATGAGAGTGTGCGTGGGTGGTGCGTAGTGGTTGATGAGTGTGTGCGTGGGTGGTGCGTAGTGGTTGATGAGTGTGTGCGTGGGTGGTGCGTAGTGGTTGATGAGTGTGTGCGTGGGTGGTGCGTAGTGGTTGATGAGTGTGTGCGTGGGTGGTGCGTAGTGGTTGATGAGTGTGTGCGTGGGTGGTGCGTAGTGGTTGATGAGTGTGTGCGTGGGTGGTGCGTAGTGGTTGATGAGTGTGTGCGTGGGTGGTGCGTAGTGGTTGATGAGTGTGTGCGTGGGTGGTGCGTAGTGGTTGATGAGTGTGTGCGTGGGTGGTGCGTAGTGGTTGATGAGTGTGTGCGTGGGTGGTGCGTAGTGGTTGATGAGTGTGTGCGTGGGTGGTGCGTATTGGTTGATGAGTGTGTGCGTGGGTGGTGCGTAGTGGTTGATGAGTGGGTGCGTGGGTGGTGCGTAGTGGTTGATGAGTGTGTGCGTGGGTGGTGCGTAGTGGTTGATGAGTGTGTGCGTGGGTGGTGCGTAGTGGTTGATGAGTGGGTGCGTGGGTGGTGCGTAGTGGTTGATGAGTGTGTGCGTGGGTGGTGCGTAGTGGTTGATGAGTGTGTGCGTGGGTGGTGCGTAGTGGTTGATGAGGAGGTGCGTGGGTGGTGCGTAGTGGTTGATGAGTGTGCGTGGGTGGTGCGTAGTGGTTGATGAGTGTGTGCGTGGGTGGTGCGTAGTGGTTGATGAGTGTGTGCGTGGGTGGTGCGTAGTGGTTGATGAGTGTGTGCGTGGGTGGTGCGTATTGGTTGATGAGTGGGTGCGTGGGTGGTGCGTATTGGTTGATGAGGGGGTGCGTGGGTGCGTGTATTCCTGCATGCAACAAAGACTGCCTACGAACGTGGGTAATGTCTTTCACTAAAAGGGCGACAAACGATGAACTTTTTAGAATTATTAAATCACGATCGGGACCTATCAAATAACGTCTTAAAACCTGCTAGTGAAAGAAATCGTAAGAAATGAAACTTAAGTATCAAGGTGAAGGAGTCTGTACTTTTTTCTCGCATTTTTATGTTGCTGTGTTTAATTGTCCTTCAAGTATCAGTCGGAGTAAACGAAGGTAAATCTATCACATCATCGCCTTTAACAGATCAAAGTCGTGCATTTGCACCAAACTTCATCGTGCTGAAATTTAAGCAATTTTTCCTACTTTTTCATACGCATTTTATGTCTTTTGCAGTGATTCCGTCAGCCGAGATTACACAGAGAGCACGGCTAGTAAAACTACAGTATTCAAGCTCTGTTTTGCGGGGTAAGTTCTTCGTTCAGTCACATGTTGTGTTCTGAGAAGCAACCGGTGCTGAACGTCCTGTCTTTGTACAGGACTGAGCAGCGCCACGCAGGGACGAGACGGTGCCGCCAAGACTAGTGTCAGCATTGCCGTAGTCACTGGAAGAGTGGTACACACACACAGACACACAAACAGACAGACACAGACAGACACAGACACAGACACAGACACAGACACAGACACAGACAGACAGACAGACAGACAGACAGACAGACAGACAGACAGACAGACAGATGGGCGGGCGGGCGGGCGGGCGGATGGACGGTCAGGCAGTCAGGCAAGCAGGCATGCAGGGAGACAGACAGGCAGGCAGGCAGGCAGGCAGGCAGGCAAGCAGGCAGGCAGGCAGGCAGGCAGGCAGGCAGGCAGGCAGGCAGACAGCCATATAGACAGATTCACAGACACACAGACTCACAGACAGGCACTAAGGCACGCAGACAGACGCACAGACACACAGACACACCGACACACAGCCAGACACACACACACAGACACACACACACACACACACACACACACACACACACACACACACACACACACACACACACACACACACACACACACACAGACAGACAGACACACACACACACACACACACACAGGCAGGGACGTAGAAAGGCAGAATGACATGCGCACACACTGTGAAGAAGAGAAACGGAAAGAAAACGAGCTCGTGTTTTCACTTCACATCCACTAAGATGATAAGGACTTCTCCGTATCACTCAACACAGCAATTGCGAGACGTTTGAAAGACTACGAGTGAATAATTATGCTCCCACAAATAGTTATAATTGTATGAGTACTGCATTTCTCCAGGGTAACGTTTTCGGTTTGACGGATCCAGAGAACTTAACAGAGCTCCCCATGAAGTTGTCTTTTTCAACAAGTTTCTTTACGGAACAGACGGTACATACTTCACATCGTTACAAGGAAGCCGCACATCTAACTCACATACGGCCCACACAAACCTAGCAGTCTAAAACGAGACCAGGAATCACAAAAACCACGGATCCGCTTGCACGTGACGAAGCCCTAAGCTGGCAAAAACGACACGACTTTCGCCCTGTGATGACGTCAGGCACCCACGCTGACCTTCAGGCGCCCGTGTCTCCGTGGCTGCCCACTCTGTCTGGACGCCAGCAGGGACGCGCAACAGGATTTGCCCTCTGCTGCACCCAGCGACTGAGATGCCACTTTCTGGTGAGGGATTCCCCCCTCCCCCTTCTCCCCTCCCTCCCCCCTCCCCCCAGGTGTTTTTGACTTCCCGTTTTTCCCCGCAGATATTACATACGATTCCCTACACAAAGTAAAACGGTATCTTTTAAGAAGTGGTTTCAGATAGCGACTTATCACCAATGTCTGGGTCTCCGCTTGTTTTACCAAGATTGTCTTCTTCAAAGTAGGGCGAGAACAGTATCTTAATTTCGACTTTTAAATGTGCGACGCTCTCCAAAAATGATGGTTAAGTTGCAAAGCGAAAAGAACACCGTAATTTTAGAGAAAATTTAGATGGCGAAAGTTTCATGGTTGATCGAGACTGCTTGCAATCTGAACATCGCTCTTACCCCCCAAAACAAAGCCAAAAGAAGTGATACTTTCATACAGACAAACACTTACTATATTACCATCACAGTCACCCCTAACCATCATTCCCATCACCAACCACCACCATCATCATCATGACTATCATCATCACTACAGCCGCCACGACCACCACCATCACCATTACCACCAACGTCACTAGAGTCAAAGACTAGAATCCACTTCAAAAACATTTCACCAAAGAAAGTAAACATTTTGACGTGTGGAAACATGTAAAACGCCATTCCTACAACCACGCATCAGGAAACTAAGGAATTGCGGTTGTTCGAGGGGAAATTACACGAGAGAACTCATTGCCCTTTTTTGTGCTGCAGTTGCACAATTCTTGCTAATCCACGCGTCTTACCCAAGCAATAGACCGCCAACTCAAGCGCGTTCTTCTCTCCATGCTAATCGTTTTCACATCCGCCCGTGAGGATTCATAAACTAGATGGAATCTGCACTTGAAAAGAATCCAAGGGCATTTGCAATACCTGAGTCCCACCACTGCAGCAGCGCTGTGATCAAAGCGTCTCCATGCCACACATGCAGGGTGTGTGTGTGTGTGTGTGTGTGTGTGTGTGTGTGTGTGTGTGTGTGTGCGTGCGTGTGTGTGTGAAATGAACGAATAGAGAAAGGAACGAATGCATAAAAGAATGAAGTTTTACGACCTATCATGTTTTCTGAGCCGTGTACGCAAGGCATTGGTGACGGAAATCACTAGAACTCGACACTGTACGAGCTAGCCTAGTCTCGATTTCCCTGTGAATGTGTCGTTTCTGGTTCGCGTAGCGAGACGCCTCTTTTGACCCCCAAACCACAGCGGGTGGAGGTGGGGTGGTGGTGGGGGGGGGGGGGGGTGGGGAGAGGGTGTCGGCACGCAAAAACCATAGATATGCCGTGACTCTGGAACGGGTGGTACGTGGGCGGGAATAGCGGGTGATCCTCTGTTTCTCTCAAGGCTGCAGGTGATGCATCAACACCCACGCTTATGGTGGAAAGGGAAGATTCAGGACAAAAAGGGAGGGGGAGGGGTGGTGGTGGAGGGGGGTGGGGGGGTGGGGGTAGGGAGGGCGAGGAATCGCGGCAGGGACAGCGAAGCGTGACTTCCAAGGACGACGGCAGGCTTTGGGGACGACGGTAGTGTGACGCAAATAGCACACGCTGGAAGATCGTAGTAGAGTAGGAAGGAGACGAGGGAATATGTGGGGGAACTCCGAGGATAGGTGACAGGTGGAAGATGAGAAGGAGGCGGGTCGGACACGCAAGCGAGTCACGCATCGATGGTCACAACTTGGAAACCTTCGAAAAGACCAGTCGGATCGCGAACGACGAAAGTAATGCCATGGTTAAGTCATAGAGGCGACTGATATTCGCGAGTTATGTGATGGAGCAGAATGTCAGTGCGCGTGATTGCGTATGCGTGTGAGCATGCTGAACTTTGCCGTCTATTCCAACATTTGCATTAGCAAAAGTATGTGCGAATCAGCATGTACTTGCAAATATGAAATACCTTCTATTCTTATTGCTGGTTCAGGACAGCGATTGTTCTCCAGGCCCTGACGGCAATATCTTTTGACTCCAAGTACTCGAACGAACACCCCCAAAGCTCCCCCACCCCCTTCGTTAATGTGTTGCAGAAACATGCCTCATACTCATTTACAATTTCACTTGAACATAGAAGCATTACTTTTTTCATGACTAACCTGCTGTTATTCTTCGAACTACTGTGTATTGTCCACTTTTCTTGTATGAGAAGCTCTCAAAAAGTTTTTACACTCACGTGTCTACACAACTTAAATTTAAATTGTGTTATTTACAGCTGTTGGTCGTCATTGCATAATGCGATCTGACGTGGGGATGAAAGCAACAAAACATTCAATTGATATCGTCCTGAGCTAGTAGCATTAATCATCTGAACACACGGCACCCATCAAGTATCACGGAGTATCACAACATGCAAGTATCACAGAGTATCACAACAAGTATCATACAGAAACTGCCGCTGTCAAGCGCTAATTATTATGACGTACAAACAGGCCACACGCGTGTCCAAAGCGTGTCCGTGGCTATTTACAAGGCGGTAGTCGTGGGATTGCTGAAGACCTCTGAATCACTCCCCCCATCCCAGTCGTGGCATTGCTGAAGACCTCTGAATCACTCACCCCCATCCCAGTCGTGGCATTGCTGAAGACCTCTGAATCACTCACCCCCATCCCAGTCGTGGCATTGCTGAAGACCTCTGAATCACTCACCCCATTCCAGTCGTGGCATTGCTGAAGACCTCTGAATCACTCACCCCCATCCCAGTCGTGGCATTGCTGAAGACCTCTGAATCACTCACCCCCCATCCCAGTTGCGTGGCATTGCTGAAGACCTCTGAATCACTCACCCCCATCCCAGTCGTGGCATTGCTGAAGACCTCTGAATCACTCCCCCCATCCCAGTCGTGGCATTGCTGAAGACCTCTGAATCACTCACCCCCATCCCAGTCGTGGCATTGCTGAAGACCTCTGAATCACTCACCCCCATCCCAGTCGTGGCATTGCTGAAGACCTCTGAATCACTCACCCCCATCCCAGTCGTGGCATTGCTGAAGACCTCTGAATCACTCACCCCCATCCCAGTCGTGGCATTGCTGAAGACCTCTGAATCACTCACCCCCATCCCAGTCGTGGCATTGCTGAAGACCTCTGAATCACTCACCCCCATCCCAGTGGTGGCATTGCTGAAGACCTCTGAATCACTCACCCCCATCCCAGTCGTGGCATTGCTGAAGACCTCTGAATCACTCACCCCCATCCCAGTCGTGGCATTGCTGAAGACCTCTGAATCACTCACCCCCAAAAAACGGCTTCAGCAGGCCTCCGTGTCTCAAAAGCGAGCGATAAAGTCGTCTTCGGAAACTCCTTTCTTATAGGAAGATGAAACTCTCCACGAGAGTTATTAAACATCGTGAGCATCATCATCATCATCATCATCATCATCATCATCATCATCATCATCATCATCATCATCATCATCATCATCATCAACAACAAATACATCAACAACGATAACGACAATAACAACGACGGAAACAATCACACCAACCAGGCACACATCCTGAAATAGACTTGGGGGCCCAGGTTCTCAAACTGAGGTAGCGAGAATGAAGAGATTTCCCCCAGCAACCCTGCAAGGAGCCATGGGCCTTCACGCAGGGAGGCAAGACTGGTGTTCGAGGTTGTCAAACGAAAAGGTCACTGCAGGGCAAAGGTCACAGTGAGGACACAACAAGAGTCTCTGGCAGCTTCGAGGCACTCAGTAAAAGGAGAAGAGGCACACGTGGGTGTGCTATGCGGAAACGTTACAGGTGGGGGCGGGGGTGGGGTGGGTGGCGGGGTTGGGGGTTGGGGGGTGGGGGGTGGGGGGGCACAGGTAGACAACGCCAGAGCGGGGGCAGTAGAGGTGGGCAGTGGGGATGGAATGCTGGATTGCGCAGTGTCACCTCGGAATACTTGCAGAGTGGATCAGAATACAGCCGGGTATAGCTTGCCACTTTTGATTTAAACACTGACAGCATCTCAATGTCGACGCAGTTTCGTGAGCGTGTGGTCTGTAGCAAGCAAAACGGTATGCGATCGAAACTCGAATCAAACAATTTACACATCACCTGTGCCAGTGAATCA
>JAWQFJ010022597.1:10000-11707 GCA_034096865.1 Theodoxus fluviatilis | reverse complement strand
CGTCATGTTTTGACATGAGCCCCAACAACAACAAAAACCGAGCTCTTGAGACAGATCAGAACTGCAGCTTTTCGAAAATTATGAATTACGCACTTTGAACTGGCTGTCTGCGGAATCACTTTGCACAGGCTGCCGAATCACTTTGCACAGGCTGCCGAATCACTTTGAACAGGCTGTCTGCCGAATCACTTTGAACAGGCTGTCTGCCGAATCACTTTGAACAGGCTGTCTGCCGAATCACTTTGAACTGGCTGTCTGCCGAATCACTTTGAACTGGCTGTCTGCCGAATCACTTTGCACAGGCTGCCGAATCACTTTGAACAGGCTGTCTGCCGAATCACTTTGAACTGGCTGTCTGCCGAATCACTTTGAACTGGCTGTCTGCCGAATCACTTTGAACTGGCTGTCTGCCGAATCACTTTGAACTGGCTGTCTGCGGAATCACTTTGAACTGGCTGTCTGCCAAATCACTTTGAACTGGCTGTCTGCCGAATCACTTTGAACTGGCTGTCTGCCAAATCACTTTGAACTGGCTGTCTGCCAAATCACTTTGAACTGGCTGTCTGCCAAATCACTTTGAACTGGCTGTCTGCGGAATCACTTTGAACTGGATGTCTGCGGAATCACTTTGAAATCGCGCTGTAGAGACTCAAAGTAAAGGCAAGGTTTGAAAGTCAACATGGCGACGCTAACTCGGCTTGAAGTAGTTCTTTGAGACTTTTGTCTCGCCACAGATTTACCTGCGGCCATCATCCTGTTTTCGGAGGAGATCTATGAAGGATTATTCCCAATTAGTGTTGGGCAGGAAGATGTCTGAACCAGGCGGTGGACCTTGATGGCTGCCTTCCTCTGTTTTTCCTCATGCTATTGTTTTTTGTCACCATGCTGCAAACGACACCGACAAAAGGAAAGCGAGTACTTCTTTGAAGGTACGCTGGAACGCTGGAAAGTAGAAACTTCGAGATAAAAGCAAGGGATTGGCAATGAAAGCATCCCTCGACCGCGGAGCATGATGTCTTCGTGATTGTCGTCTGGACGTAACAATGGCGAGATGGCTTTGCTAGCTAGAGACGTGTTGGTACGGCTTTGTCAACTGCATGCCTGTTGTATGAAGTCTGTGATTCTGTGTGATTCTGTCTGTGGGTCCCTTCTACAAAGGTAGCCTGCCTCGAGCGTTGTCGTTCCATTGGCTTTCTTAGGGTCAGAAAAGGAGAGAACATACAAGGAAATACAGGACTCGCCGTCTCTCTGATTTCATTTTTTCATTTTGTCTCCGTGCCGCGGAGCCTGACGCTATACTGAAAAGTATCATTAACGTGGACGTACTGAACAGAGAGAGGGTTTGAAATCAAAGAGTCTGTGTTCGGAAGTACAAAAACACCCTGAGGCGAACATTTGTTTTATTGCCAATTCCATTACACCGTCCGTGCGTTCCAGAAAAATAGGTGTTTGTGAAACTCATCATTGAAACATGATTTGATAGTTTAAACCGAAATCGTATTTAGATGAAATGTGTTTTGTCGGTTGGTCTGTACAGGACGGACGTGTTCTGTGCAAGTAAAGAAAGACATTGTGAGTAAAAAGGCTTAGAAATGGGGTGGTGTGTGATGAAGAAGTATGATTGTGGAGAAATCCAGTCTGACATCATGGACACTGTGTTCTCTGGCGTTGCAGTACCTTGGTATATGTGTGTGTTAGTGTGTGTGT
>JAWQFJ010022597.1:2500-5000 GCA_034096865.1 Theodoxus fluviatilis | reverse complement strand
ACGCACGCACGCGCACACACATACCACAGAGAGTTTTGACTGAGTTTTTATAAAGTTCATGCGCTGCTTGAAAAACGGATATTTTCCTAAAGCAGTTGCTATGTTCCGTATTCAAATAAATTCCAAGGACGATAAGAAAAGCCACATGTTATGTAGCGGAACTCATTATTGCAGAAATGTTGAACGTATCGCTGTTTGCGTTCGGAGTGCTTTGAGAGAGGTAATGTTGTTTTAGTTGTCGAGTGATGGGAGTGATAGATAGATGATTAGTGAATAAATTGAATCTCTTATGTTATACTACCAATGCATTTCCTTGAGTTCTACTGCATTCCTCTCTTGGGCTGTTTAATCCCCTCTGATCTTATCAGAGTTTACCTTATGACACATGTACGAGCTGGAGTTACGTGGTGTTTCATATCACGCTTCCCATCTCTCCAGCTGTCTGAAGAAAGCAGAAGGAAGCGGGAAAGTGAGAAGGAGGTGGGGGATTCCATTGGTGAAGTGTGGGGGGAGGGCCGCTTCAAATGGAGAGAGGTTACCGCAAGCAGTTTTCATGTACTCTTTCACTCCTCTTTTTGTAAGGCATTGTGGGGATCATACGAAGGAATGATGTGGCTGTCTTTGAGGTTTTTTCCTCTTCCCTGTTTTCTGTCGTTTACAGTTTTCTTAGTTTTCGTGTTTTTATTAGAAAATCGCACCTGTTCATTCACTTACGTCCGCCCCTCTTTCTTTAATTCCAGTTTCCTCACATGTTCCTTCTTTCCCTTTAGTCGCTTTAGATTCGAATGGGCCAGCGCCTAAAACCCTTTAAACCAATCTCAGTATCTAAGGCCCTGCACAATTAATGATTGTGCAGGCCAGTGGAAGGAGAGGCAGGGAAGGGAGTACACAGATAGGACGGGGAGGAGATGGACGACCTAGAGAGAGCTGTGAGGAGGGAGGTGCGTGTCTGGGGCAGTTCCAATGATTGTCTGCGGAAATTGCTGCCAGACCGCTTCATTAGGCGGTCATTAGCATGCACTAAGCAGCGGCCGTTTCCTGGGCTGGCACCACGGTGTTGGCGGTCTGTGGGAAGACCGCCGTGTAGCCCTGGAGCCTTCCCCTCTAATGAGGACTCCCGCTCCAGGATTTACCTGGCATCGGAGATTAGGATCGCCGATAAAGAGAAGCACGTGCTGTGACATGATTGGAGGGCATTGTCTGGAAGTCAAGGATGGGAGTGAATGTGTTGGTAGTGATCAATGCTGCAGTTGCAGGTGTTACAGGTAGATTTTCGCTGTGGTGCATTACATAGATATGTCCCTCGTGCTGATTAGTGGCGTCGTTACACTCCTACGCCGAGAATAATCGAAGGAAGAAGTGGCTGTATCGACTGATTGGTTGCCTGACTGACTGACTGACTGATTGGCTGCCTGACTGTGAGACGGGATGGATGGATTGTAAAACTGAGGACTGTTTTATTGAAAATTGAATAACTGATATTTTAATGACTGATTGACGAAGCGAAATTTAGTTCCCAAAGTTATTACAGTGATTGTTACAGGCAGATAGGTAGGCTGACAGACAGACGGACGGACTGACTGACTGACTGACTGACTGACTGACTGACTGACTGACTGACTGACTGACTGACTGACTGACTGACTGACGGACGGACGGACAGACATATCGACAGACAGACAGACAGACAGACTGAGAGAAAGAGAGACAAGCATACACAGACAGACAGACAGACACATTGACAGGCACATTGACACAGATACACGGACACACAAGCACACATACACACAACAACAACAACAACAATAATAATAATAATAATAATAATAATAATAATAATAATAATAATAATAATAATAATGAATAGCATTTGTATAGCGCACTTCTGTACAACTCAATGCGCTGACATCACCACATTCACACACAGACATTCATCAACAACCTTACCAACATAATACAAAACATAATACAACTTACAGACCTGAGAATGGATACAGCAACATACATGATCATGAGAAGAAAAACCTACAATCAAACAAAAGCCAGTCGAAACATGTGAGTCTTCAGTTGCGACTCAAAAACAGGTAAAGTGGGTGTGTCACGCAGGCCAGCCGGCAGCGAGTTCCAGACAGAGGGGGCATTGAAACTACAACTACGCTCACCAAAAGATTTTTTACTACGTCTAGGAATTTTGAGAAGCTTTTCATTTGCTGAACGGAGAGAACGGGATGGTTGATATGTGCGAAGGGATGCCGAAAGATACACAGGAAGAGTACCATCAAAATGACGGTAGGCGAAAACAGCAATTTTGTACTGGCAGCGGAATTTCACGGGAAGCCAGTGTAGATGCCTAAGCATGGGAGTCACATGATCGCGTTTTTCCTTCCTCAGCACGAGACGTGCTGCGCTGTTTTGAACGCACTTCAGACGGTTCAATTGTTCTGCTGGAAGACCCGCCAAAACTGAATTACAATAATCCAGCCTTGAAGTGACACTGGCA
>JAWQFJ010022594.1:0-10285 GCA_034096865.1 Theodoxus fluviatilis | reverse complement strand
GACTGCCACTTCAGGACTGCCACTCCAGGACTGCCACTGCAGGACTGCCACTCCAGGACTGCCACTGCAGGACTGCCACTCCAGGACTGCCACTCCAGGACTGCCACTGCAGGACTGCCACTCCAGGACTGCCACTGCAGGACTGCCACTCCAGGACTGCCACTGCAGGACTGCCACTCCAGGACTGCCACTGCAGGACTGCCACTGCAGGACTGCCACTCCAGGACTGCCACTGCAGGACTGCCACTCCAGGACTGCCACTGCAGGACTGCCACTGCAGGACTGCCACTCCAGGACTGCCACTCCAGGACTGCCACTGCAGGACTGCCACTCCAGGACTGCCACTGCAGGACTGCCACTCCAGGACTGCCACTGCAGGACTGCCACTCCAGGACTGCCACTGCAGGACTGCCACTCCAGGACTGCCACTGCAGGACTGCCACTGCAGGACTGCCACTGCAGGACTGCCACTCCAGGACTGCCACTGCAGGACTGCCACTCCAGGACTGCCACTCCAGGACTGCCACTGCAGGACTGCCACTGCAGGACTGCTGCTCTAGGACTGCCACTGCAGGACTGCCTCTCCAGGACTGCCACTGCAGGACTGCCACTCCAGGACTGCCACTGCAGGACTGCCACTCCAGGACTGCCACTGCAGGACTGCCACTGCAGGACTGCCACTGCAGGACTGCCACTGCAGGACTGCCACTCCAGGACTGCCACTGCAGGACTGCCACTGCAGGACTGCCACTCCAGGACTGCCACTGCAGGACTGCCACTGCAGGACTGCCACTCCAGGACTGCCACTGCAGGACTGCCACTCCAGGACTGCCACTGCAGGACTGCCACTCCAGGACTGCTGCTCTAAGACTGCCACTGCAGGACTGCCTCTCCAGGACTGCCACTGCAGGACTGCCACTCCAGGACTGCCACTCCAGGACTGCCACTGCAGGACTGCCACTCCAGGACTGCCACTGCAGGACTGCCACTCCAGGACTGCCACTGCAGGACTGCCACTCCAGGACTGCCACTGCAGGACTGCCACTGCAGGACTGCCCTCAGGACTGCCACTGCAGGACAGCCACTCCAGGACTGCCACTGCAGGACTGCCACTCCAGGACTGCCACTCCAGGACTGCCACTGCAGGACTGCCACTGC
This sequence comes from Theodoxus fluviatilis, assembly GCA_034096865.1. NCBI lineage: Eukaryota > Metazoa > Mollusca > Gastropoda > Cycloneritida > Neritidae > Theodoxus > Theodoxus fluviatilis. The sequence goes on along the minus strand of JAWQFJ010022594.1, from coordinate 9,127 downwards.
CAGGACTGCCACTGCAGGACTGCCACTCCAGGACTGCCACTGCAGGACTGCCACTCCAGGACTGCCACTGCAGGACTGCCACTCCAGGACTGCCACTGCAGGACTGCCACTCCAGGACTGCCACTGCAGGACTGCCACTGCAGGACTGCCACTCCAGGACTGCCACTGCAGGACTGCCACTCCAGGACTGCCACTGCAGGACTGCCACTGCAGGACTGCCTCTCCAGGACTGCCACTGCAGGACTGCCACTCCAGGACTGCCACTGCAGGACTGCCACTCCAGGACTGCCACTCCAGGACTGCCACTGCAGGACTGCCACTCCAGGACTGCCACTGCAGGACTGCCACTCCAGGACTGCCACTGCAGGACTGCCACTCCAGGACTGCCACTCCAGGACTGCCACTGCAGGACTGCCACTCCAGGACTGCCACTGCAGGACTGCCACTCCAGGACTGCCACTGCAGGACTGCCACTCCAGGACTGCCACTCCAGGACTGCCACTGCAGGACTGCCACTCCAGGACTGCTGCTCTAAGACTGCCACTGCAGGACTGCCACTCCAGGACTGCCACTGCAGGACTGCCACTCCAGGACTGCCACTCCAGGACTGCCACTCCAGGACTGCCACTCCAGGACTGCCACTGCAGGACTGCCACTGCAGGACTGCCACTGCAGGACTGCCACTCCAGGACTGCCACTGCAGGACTGCCACTCCAGGACTGCCACTCCAGGACTGCCACTGCAGGACTGCCACTGCAGGACTGCCACTCCAGGACTGCCACTGCAGGACTGCCACTGCAGGACTGCCACTGCAGGACTGCCACTGCAGGACTGCCACTCCAGGACTGCCACTGCAGGACTGCCACTGCAGGACTGCCACTGCAGGACTGCCACTGCAGGACTGCCACTGCAGGACTGCCACTCCAGGACTGCCACTGCAGGACTGCCACTCCAGGACTGCCACTCCAGGACTGCCACTGCAGGACTGCCACTCCAGGACTGCCACTGCAGGACTGCCACTGCAGGACTGCCACTCCAGGACTGCCACTGCAGGACTGCCACTGCAGGACTGCCACTCCAGGACTGCCACTGCAGGACTGCCACTGCAGGACTGCCACTCCAGGACTGCCACTCCAGGACTGCCACTCCAGGACTGCCACTGCAGGACTGCCACTCCAGGACTGCCACTGCAGGACTGCCACTGCAGGACTGCCACTGCAGGACTGCCACTGCAGGACTGCCACTGCAGGACTGCCACTGCAGGACTGCCACTGCAGGACTGCCACTGCAGGACTGCCACTGCAGGACTGCCACTGCAGGACTGCCACTCCAGGACTGCCACTCCAGGACTGCCACTGCAGGACTGCCACTGCAGGACTGCCGCTCCAGGACTGCCACTGCAGGACTGCCACTGCAGGACTGCCGCTCCAGGACTGCCACTGCAGGACTGCCACTCCAGGACTGCCACTGCAGGACTGCCACTGCAGGACTGCCACTGCAGGACTGCCACTGCAGGACTGCCACTTCAGGACTGCCACTGCAGGACTGCCACTGCAGGACTGCCACTGCAGGACTGCCACTGCAGGACTGCCGCTCCAGGACTGCCACTGCAGGACTGCCACTGCAGGACTGCCACTTCAGGACTGCCACTGCAGGACTGCCACTGCAGGACTGCCACTGCAGGACTGCCACTGCAGGACTGCCGCTCCAAGACTGCCACTGCAGGACTGCCACTGCAGGACTGCCACTTCAGGACTGCCACTGCAGGACTGCCACTGCAGGACTGCCACTCCAGGACTGCCACTGCAGGACTGCCACTGCAGGACTGCCGCTTCAGGACTGCCACTCCAGGACTGCCACTGCCGGATTGCCACTGCCGGACTGCCACTCCAGGACTGCCACTGCAGGACTGCCACTGCAGAACTGTAACTGCAGGACTGCCACTGCAGGACTGCCACTGCAGGACTGCCGCTTCAGGACTGCCACTCCAGGACTGCCACTGCCGGACTGCCACTGCCGGACTGCCACTCCAGGACTGCCACTGCAGGACTTCCACTGCAGGACTGCCACTGCAGGACTGCCACTGCCGGACTGCCACTGCAGGACTGCCACTGCAGGACTGACACTGCAGAACTGCCACTGCAGGACTGCCACTGCAGGACTGCCACTGCAGGACTGCCACTCCAGGACTGACACTGCAGGACTGCCACTGCAGGACTGCCACTGCAGGACTGCTACTCCAGGACTGACACTGCAGAACTGCCACTCCAGGACTGACACTGCAGAACTGCCACTCCAGGACTGCCACTCCAGGACTGCCACTGCAGGACTGCCACTGCAGGACTGCCACTGCATAGCTGCCACTGCAGGACTGCCACTCCAAGACTGCCACTGCAGGACTGCCACTGCAGGACTGCCACTGCAGGACTGCCACTGCAGGACTGCCACTCCAGGACTGCCACTGCATGACTGCCACTGCAGGACTGCCACTGCAGGACTGCCACTGCAGGACTGCCACTGCAGGACTGCCACTGCAGGACTGCCACTGCAAGACTGCCACTGCAGGACTGCCACTGCAGGACTGGACTGCACAGCCACAGCAGAGTCTGCAAGCGAGCAACAACTCCAGGGCCAGGATCCGTGCTCGGACACAACTGACGGAGGCCGATGGACACACACGGACATTGCCTCTGGTTTCTGTGGAACGTAGTTCTCTCTCCCTATCCCCACCGCAAACATCCAGACAGACCGGATCACAGCAGTGTGCCACTTCTTTGTTGTGTGGGGAGGACTTGGGAAATCACTGTGATGCCTTCTTTGACAGCTGGAAGTTATTCTCTTGGAGGGTCTACTGTCTCTATTGGGATTTGTACGCATGTGGTTTCAAGCAGCATCAGCGCCATCCAGGAGGCGTTGAGGGGAAACAACGCCTAGCTTTGCTACCCTGGATGAGAGATTCCCACTTTGCCCGCATTCGAACCTCAAACCCTCGGCTTCTTTGCCGAGGCTGTTATTGTCAATTCACCTCTGCTGACAACTTATGATTGTTGGTGTGCCATTTTGATTCAAGAGTGTTTTCCATAATATTGGGGAAAGTGTAGAATTATTTGAGGCTGACTTTGTGCATTTTGCCTCTGGAAACTGCAGACTACAGCGGCGGATGGAGCTACCCGAACCGCCCAACCCCCACCCCCACTCCTACCCAACCCCTCATCCACTGTAAGCTACGGGCTGCTGAGCCAGTGAAGTTACCAGGAGACATCCAGACTATTTCAGGACATCCTCTGAATAAAGACATGGACAGTGTGGGCTGAAAGCCTGGGGCTGTGTGGCCAAGTGGTCAGTGCGCTTGACCTGTAGACGCTAGTGGGTGCGGTGTTCGATGCTGTGCGGTTCCCTGAGGTGCATTCTTGAGCAAATTATTTACCTCGCACTGTTTCTCTGCATCCAGGAGTAAAACCGGGTGCCTGTGAGGGCAGAAGTGGCATACTGGAGTGTAATTAACCCACGTATGCAGCCGTGAGCCAGCATCGAGATGGAATGATCACCTGGAAATGGAGTTGGTTGCGGTACCTTTCTGTAAGTCTTATCTCTCTGTCACTGCGTGTCCAGTGTCGGTGAAGGACTAATCAAGTGGTCCAATGATCAGGGGTTAAACTTCAAGCGGCTGGAGACCCAGGCGTGGGTGAAAAGTCGGTATATAAAACTACAGTTTTACCTTTGCCTTTTTGAAAATTGTGTTAGACATTTTCATAATTTTCTCCGTTGATGTAAGCAGAGTGTTTGCTCTCGGATCCTTAGGAAAAAGTACAGATAATTGGTGGCTCCGGAGTGAGATGCTGGATAGTTACGCGGGTTAAGTAGAAGCAATGTGTTATGAAGATGTGAAGGGGTAAACTATTAGACTGTAAATATTAGGGGTTTTATTTCTTTCCCTCGTGTCATAAGATAAATGAAGTCAACAGTATGTTGCAGGCGTCTAATGGAGACGCCTATGAGAACTTGGACTGATGTCCTGCGAGATGGAACTGACTTTAGAAAACGGGCGCAGCACAGGAGGCTTGGGATTTTGTTATTTCCGTCAACGACGTACTTCACTACCTGTAGTTGGTGACGATTGTGCACCACCAAGATTTAGTTACACCACATTTCTCGTGACATTTTTGCAACCAGATTTTTGAATGGCCCAGGCTACATCAAGAAACCATTCTGCAAAAATGGCAGGTCAAAGAGGAGTACACATATCCAAATGCTGTACATTTGCCCCCATCAAGGTTACTGAAAAGTTATACCTGCAATTCGTTTATCGGAGTAAGAATGTATGCTCGTATGTACACACACACACACACACACACACACACACACACACACACACACACACACACACACACACACACACACACACACACACACACACACACACACACACTGTCGTCTAAACGTTGTTTAGTTGTGCTGGACGACAAACACGTTTCTGCCTCTGTTGCTGGTGAGTGTTGGGAGTTTCTTGGGCGCTGGGTACGAGATCTGGTGACCGGTTCACTGCTTTGTCCAGTGTGGGCTCTACGTCCTCTGTGGAGGTCTTATGCAAGGTTAGCCTCTAATGACCTTGCACTGTCCTGACGGTTTCAGGAAGTCTCCAGGTTGGTTGGGCCTCCCCGAGAAGAGGTACTAGAAAATGCCCGGAAAGCTGCAGAGCTGGAAGTTTCAGCTGATGAGGGAGGGACATTGAACAGTTCCGGCTGTATGCAGCAGTCTGGTGTTTTACATGTACAGTATTTCCAAATATGCCTTGATAGGGAACAACGTGGAAAACTGGAAGGTGGTGTGCTATGTTTTATATCATAGGTCATTATGTAGTGAATAGAAAAGCTGAAAAATCTTCATAATCTTAACAATATAATGTGTTGCTTAAAAAAGAAATGCTTGATCATTTGACATATTTAATATCTTTGAGGGATTCTTTCTAGTATGAGGTTGTGCTTATGCTTAACATACACATGTATGTATGATCTTATTTGTGGGAAGAACCATGCTGAGACATTAATCGGTGTTGTCATTCCATCACCCTTGTAATCAACTGTTTTGTTTTTCATTCATCAAATTAGTGAATAGTCATGCTTCATCCTGCATTCATTTATTCGTTTTAATTCTCTGCACTACTCGTTTTGAGATGCCAACTAAATTTTGTTATGTGTAATATTAAATAATTAGTCAATTAGTTAAATGTGAAATAATTAGTCAATGCGTTAACCAGACGACACATGTATGTTCCGTTTAATACACACACATAAGGCTGTTGCACATAAATTTCATGCATCGAGCGGTATGTTTCGATGGACCAAAGTCGCATGCAACACCGACAGCCCAGCTTGTACACGCATCCCCAACACAGCCCAGCTTGTACACGCATCCCCAACGCAGCCCAGCTTGCACACGCATCCCCAACGCAGCCCACCTTGTGCACGCATCCCCAACGCAGCCCAGCTTGTGCACGCATCCCCAACGCAGCCCACCTTGCACACGCATCCCCAACGCAGCCCAGCTTGTGCACGCATCCCCAACGCAGCCCACCTTGCACACGCATCCCCAACGCAGCCCACCTTGCACACGCATCCCCAACGCAGCCCAGCTTGCACACGCATCCCCAACGCAGCCCAGCTTGTGCACGCATCCCCAATGCAGCCCGCCCAGCTTGCACACGCATCCCCAACACAGCCCAGCTTGTACACGCATCCCCAACGCAGCCCACCTTGCACACGCATCCCCAACGCAGCCCACCTTGTGCACGCATCCCCAACGCAGCCCACCTTGTGCACGCATCCCCAACGCAGCCCAGCTTGCACACGCATCCCCAACGCAGCCCAGCTTGTGCACGCATGCCCAACGCATCCCCAACACAGCCCACCTTGTACACGCATCCCAAACGCAGCTCAGCTTGTACACGCATCCCCAACGCAGCCCACCTTGTACACGCATCCCCAACGCAGCCCAGCTTGCACACGCATCCCCAACGCAGCCCAGCTTGTGCACGCATCCCAACGCATCCCCAACACAGCTCACCTTGTACACGCATCCCCAACGCAGCCCAGCTTGTGCACGCATGCCCAACGCATCCCCAACACAGCCCACCTTGTACACGCATCCCCAACGCAGCCCAGCTTGTACACGCATCCCCAACGCAGCCCACCTTGTACACGCATCCCCAACGCAGCCCACCTTGTACACGCATCCCCAACGCAGCCCAGCTTGCACACGCATCCCCAACGCAGCCCAGCTTGCACACGCATCCCCAACGCAGCCCACCTTGTGCACGCATCCCCAACGCAGCCCAGCTTGCACACGCATCCCCAACGCAGCCCAGCTTGTACACGCATCCCCAACGCAGCCCAGCTTGCACACGCATCCCCAACGCAGCCCAGCTTGTACACGCATCCCCAACGCAGCCCACCTTGTACACGCATCCCCAACGCAGCCCAGCTTGCACACGCATCCCCAACGCAGCCCAGCTTGCACACGCATCCCCAACGCAGCCCACCTTGTACACGCATCAGCAACGCAGCCCAGCTTGTGCACGCATCCCCAACGCAGCCCAGCTTGTGCACGCATGCCCAACGCATCCCCAACACAGCCCACCTTGTACACGCATCCCCAACGCAGCCTTCCTTGCATGCGCATCCCCAACGCAGCCTTCCTTGCACACGCATCCCCAACGCAGCCCACCTTGTGCACGCATCCCCAACGCAGCCCAGCTTGTACACGCATCCCCAACGCAGCCCACCTTGTACACGCATCCCCAACGCAGCCCAGCTTGCACACGCATCCCCAACGCAGCCCAGCTTGTGCACGCATCCCCAACGCAGCCCACCTTGCACACGCATCCCCAACGCAGCCCACCTTGCACACGCATCCCCAACGCAGCCCAGCTTGCACACGCATCCCCAACGCAGCCAATGGTGGCCGCATGATTCCTGCCTTCGGCAGCTGCACAAAATTTCCTCATTTCGATAGAGCTCAGTCAGTTTTATGCTCTCTGGGGCTGCTGTCGTCGCGATCATCGATAAAATCTTGGTTCATGCTAGGGTAGTAGTAGTAGTAGTAGTAGTAGTAGTAGTAGTAGTAGTAGTTTGGTCATCAGACAAGACTTCTCACAGTCCCACAACCAAAACATAAGCTATGGTGACAGTTCCTTCAGAGTATTGGGACTGAGGTTAGGGAATCGACTGGAGGCTTGTTTTGTGTAACACGGGTAAACAAATGTCCGACATTTTGTTTCTTCTGTTGGCAAGCAAAACGCTTTTTTAAAGATAGAATTACTGACGCATATTCAAAGAAAGCGTATACAACGTACAATATTAATTGATCGAAACTAAATGTAGAGTACATAAAAAGTACATGGCTACATTATTTGAATCGTGATGTGGGGTCGAAGTAGCTTGCCGAAATTCGGGCCACTGAGCTACATAATACTTCACGGCTTATCATGTAGCGCAGCGGTTCGGGCAGTGACGTATGCATATCATTACAGACTCCACTAAGGCCAATTCGTCTGCAACAGTCCCCGAACACACGTTCGCTGGTCCACTTTGGTCATCGTTCGTTGAGGGAACTACACCCACTGAGAACACGGCCTTATCTCTTTTGGGCCACAGCTGAATGTCATCCAAATGTCGATAAGACTCTTTGTATGAAATTACAGCTTTGACTTACTGGAGATGTTGCCTCCTGGTATGAGGTAATACATATACGTGCAAGTCCCGTCTGTGTTTCTTAATAACACCCGCTATATGCTGTTAAACCGCTAGACACCCATCTTCAAGCTTTTACAGCGTTAATCTTACAGTGTTTATGCCTACATCCAATTCTTAAAGGAAAGTCTGCAGATTAAAAATATACTTGCATCCCCAAATCGATTTAGGACTGATTTTGTGGTGATTGGTCGCACGCGTTGTTTATTCCATATGTGCTGTGAACAGCTTGTATATAATGAGCTCTGTTTCCATGGTTTAGTAGTGTGTGCTAATTTTCATGATGAGTTGTTTACTCCTATGCAGTAGTCGACTGCCATATTTGTCCTATGTTATCAATGTAGAATGATGCTGTTCACCCACAGTTTGTTTAGAACTTTCATCATCACCACAATCAGTTCAGGTACAATAATCGTATTGTCATTGTTTTTATTATTGTAGAATTATTTTTACCACTAGAATTGTTTACTTCAACTATCATTGTCACTGCTTCCATCAGAAGTGGCATTACTACTATGCCATTTATTAGTGTTTTGCTGATTTGTTAGAACATCCAGGACGCTAAATGTCCTGAGCTGCTTTTGTATGTACGCACATATGTAATTGTTTGTTTTCTTGAAGGGGTTTTCTATATTTCAAATTAAAATGGATAACTGGAGGTAAAATATATAACAAGGCCTCCTTTGGTAATGCAATAGATTCTTTATGTTCACCTGCCTTAACTGCAGTCATAACCTTAACAGTCATCATGGTAGTGTAGTGGAGCAAATGGGAATAAAGCAGTTTTTACCTCTCGGAATTTGTTCTTTTTTTTCTGAATTCATGAAGGGTTAAACTTGATCATTTCTCGTTCATCTTTCAGTGGTACCCTAATTAAAACCTCTCAACCTCTCTCTCTCTCTCTCTCTCTCTCTCTCTCTCTCTGTCTCTGTCTCTGCCTGTCTCTGCCTGTCTCTCTTTCTCTCTCTCTCTCTCTCTCTCTGTCTGTCTGTCTGTCTCTCTTTCTCTCTCTGTCTCTCTCTCTCTCTCTGTATGTTTGTCTGTCTGTCTGTCTGTCTGTCTCTCTCTGTCTCTCTCTCTATCTCTCCCTCTCTGTCTCTGTGTGTCTCTCTCTCTTTCTCTCTCTCTCTCTCTCTCTCTCTGTCTGTCTGTCTGTCTGTCTGTCTGTCTCTCTCTCTCTCTCTCTCTCTCTCTCTCTCTCTCTCTCTCTCTCTCTCTCTCTCTCACACACACACACACACACACACACACACACACACACACACGCACACACATATGTATACATAATCTGTATACTATAGATAAGATCTATATACTCGGGACTTATCCCTCCCCCCCCCCTCTCTCTCTCTCTCTCTCTCTCTCTCTCTCTCTCTGGG